>CAIGQZ010000690.1:16111773-16125308 GCA_903798205.1 Danio tinwini
TTACTTAGACTGAGTTAAGTGCTCAATTGACAGTAACAGCAATAATATCAAGACACATTAAATATTTACCTGTTAAAAGATACAGTTGCAAACATTTCTTCCAGTTCGGTCAAAATATCAATGTCATATCACATATACTGTATAGATATATTTAACGGTGGTCCCTTTATGAATATCTCTAGTTTTACAGAAATATTCACATTCTTGTTCACATTCTTCTTTTTTTTTTTAACAACAAAAATAGTTTCTGTTAAACAGTTGTCAATAATTAGAAAATGTTTTAATACTGTTCTAAAAAAATAGTATGATATACTAAATACTTTCCATATTGTTTTGAACTTAACAGAAAATGTACTTGCAGAAAATGTCCAGTACTTTTCTGTTCAACTGTACAATGTTTATACAGTGTGAACATGCCTGCGTAACTTCAACATCTCAAGTGGCCATAGAGATTATTAGTAAGCAGGGTGTAGCAGCATTACATATCCTGCTTTAATCAGCACTAATGACACACTGCATACCACCATGAGTTCAAGAGTTAACCACCGCAAAATCTGCTCGGTGAAAGGTTAGTAAAACATTTCTCACCACCACACGTTTTTGTGTGTAGCCTTCTGAAGAAAACTAGCATGTAAGAGAAAGCAGTTATTAAGGTCAGAGGTCAGGCTGATATTCCCTTGTGCCTGGAGGCCTCATGAAGATGATGTTTTGTTGGAAGCTCTCCGCTGGGCTGCCTGACGCCGACAGTGCAGGTAAACATACAGAGGGTTGACGAAAGCCAGAAGACTCAGAACAGTCAGACCGATGTTCACCTACAGAAGTCAATTATTACAGTTTAGTCAACACTACTGATCTGAAACAAGAGCTGTACTGTACAGTCAAACCAAAGATTATACAGACATCTTCATCTTTTCTCACATTATCACAGTTTATACACTGTAGTTGGTAATAGTAAAGTCTGACAAGAAGTTAAACTCTGTCAGAAAAAAATGCACCTTGACAGCTTTGACAGAAAGGTACAGCTTGTAGTCTCTGTTGTCAAACAGATTCATGCACACCTGAACTTCTATATTTTCTCAGACTCACTGAGCTTCTTCACTTCCTGTTTTTTTTAGCCCACTGTATAGAACTGATAGGCCAGTTTATCTTATCCTGCTATCAGGGTTCCTACTTTAAGCCAAATATGAAATTCCCTCACTTTCATAGACTAAAAAGCTGAAATTCTATGACATCTAATAAATGAAAAAAGGCCACTGTTTTGCTTGTATATTAATAATATGATATTAAAATCATTTTATTTCATTTCCTTCAGCTTAGTCTCTTAATTTGCCAGGAGTCGCCACAGCGGAATGAACGGCCAACTTATCCAGCATATGTTTTACACAGCGGATGTCCTTCCAGCTGCAACCCAGTACTGGGAAACACCCATACACACTTATTCATACACTACAGCCAATTTAGTTTATTCAATACACCTTTACCACATGTCTTTGGACTGTGGGGGAAACCGGAGCGTCCGGAGGAAACCCACGCGAACCCAGGGAGAACATGCAAACTCCACACAGAAATGCCAACTGACCTAGCAGCGACCTTCTTGCTGTAATGAGACAGTGCTAACCACTGAGCCACCATGTCGCTCTATATTAATAATATAATATTAAAATAATATGTTCAATAATAATTAATAAAATTAAAATGTTTTAGCTTGAATATTTGCATGACTTTAATAGCGACTAAGAGAACGAGAATGAATTAAAGTCCTCAGATTTGCCTCAGAAGTACAGAGGAACTTACATTTGTGTGACTGCGAAGTTCTGCCTCTCTCATATTTGATAGCTCAATAGTAGTTTTACAAACTTTATATTTTTTCACTTCTGTCATCTATTTCTTAATAGCCATTCTTTGATGTGGTCATTTTGAAACCAAAACTTTTATAATGTACATTATCCTGACATGTTAGCCTTAGCTAACAGGTACAGTCTGGGGACTGCATTTGACTTCAGTGAATGCCAATTGCCAAAAGTAGCCTAACCAAAAGTTCTGTTGGTTCCTAGGTTTCTATGCACAGTAGGTATGCTCTTTTGTTGCTGTGGTAATGGATTATTCTGCACACCTGTTTCTGATGTAATTACTTATTATTTCTGCTGTATGTTTTATGCTCTACATTTGTTTAGTTTGTTTTCGTGAAAATCTGTAAAAAATAGGGTATAGAAACATTTGACCCTATCATAAACCCAGCGCAATAAGGTGCAAGACGTGGTACGCGCGATTTGTTGCTTTTTTCAGACCAGCACAACATACATTTTTACGTTTTGAGCCATGTTGTTTAAATAGTAAAAAATTTGTTGGTGCGTTGCTATTTTGAGAAACTAAAATAGACTGCAAGCTGGTCTAAAGTCCAGCACAGAGCGTAATAGTGCCTATGCAGGTTCAAATGCTTTATTCAAACAGGATGTACATCAATACCCAAATATCTCTACATATGAAAAAAATAAAGGATTAAAATGTTATCAGGATTAACCAAAATGTTACAAGGATTATTAAATGCTACCTCCATGCCATTTTCATGTCAAGGGGCTTTTTTCCCTTTATTCATAACAATTTGCATTTGTATAATGTTGTTGTTATTATTATTAGCAGTATCATTTATTTTATGCATATTTATATTTGTCTTAATAAAAACAAGTTTAGATTTGTCCATCTGTCGGGTGTTGGAGACGTATACATCACCACATAGGGCATAAGAATAGGACGTGTGTTTGGATATAACTCAGTTTTTCGAGTTATTATTGTTCATTTATTCATTTGCTGGAAATTAGACCTGAATTTAGAAATACTTTTGAAACAAATCTTTGCACCTAACAAACGAAATTAAATATGTAGGCTGATGGATATCTTCAGTGGATCGCGTACAACACCGTTTCCTTATCCACGAAAGTAAAGGAGTAAAGAAGTAAAGTAAACACGCCCTTAATGCTTTTGTGCCATGCACTTTAGACTTTGCGCCTAGATCATTAAAATAGAGCTCATTACATGTTGATAAATGGAAACTACAATTTAAAGCGACAAAAAAAAAAATCCCTTTTATTCTAAACAAGAATCGATAAACAAAAATTCCTTATATGCTAGGACAAAATCAAAAACACTGATTTTCAATATGTGGAATAGAACTTTTAAAATTCCATGATATTCTAGAAATGCCATGATCTATAGGAAACCTGTGCTATCCTCACTTGCGTAAATGTTCTGCATTGTCCTGCACCCATCAGTAGAAAAAAAAATACATCTAAAATATATCTGGTGTCTGAATAATTTTAGATTTGACTATATAACATAACTTATCTTTTTTTGTTGTTAAATGAGTGTCTATTTAAAGAAACTTGAACAAAAGAGAGCAGTTTCAAACATCTGACTCTCCAAAAACATGACAAATATGCAAAATCTGTCAAACAAATGTTTCTTAAGTTTTAAGAACAGCTGTATCTTATTTTGAAACAGCCTCCCACATTTCCTTACAAAGAAAAAAGAGAAAAGCCTGGCAGACATGATAAGGTTAAAGTTGGAGAAATATTCAAAGAAACATTTACCCATTGAAACAGAATAAGCCAGTCAGTAAACAAACAAAAATACTGTTTGTTTTTGTGCACTTATCTGCATTAATCATTTACTGTACTATTAAAGCCAAAACATGATCTCCACTGAAAGGTTAGAAAAGTTTTGTTTTCTGTGTTTACGGTCATCAAAATAAAATCCAGTCATTTCAAAGGTTATTCCTCATAGATGCACATAGTTAAAGATGGTATGATATGAATTTAAATCTACTGTAATGGCTTGTGGCGTGTGAGTGCTTCATAAATCACTACATGATTGACATTTAGACAATAGGGCTTTTTTTTGTATGTGTAAAACTTTGTTAATGTGTGTGTACGTGTGGAAAGTACACATTGAAAGCATTCGGAAGCTTACATAAAGGGGGTCTCCACCCAAAGTCCCTTTAATGAGAGCAAAGCAGGGATACTGGAGCAGCGAAAGCACAGCCGAAAGAGCCATTATCGTTCCATACAGCTTTCCAAAGTGTACGGATGGAAACCTGTATTCAAAATAAAAACAGAAATGAAACCATCATTTTACTTCACTTATGATACTTACTACTGTAAAAAGAAAAAGCATTTTTACTGTACTGAATGTGGAAATAATAAAAGCAAGGCTTCTAACCATTATGAATAAAACTTTAGATTCATAAAGGGCTAAACACTAAGGAATTTTTCAAATGGCCTAAATGGAACATATTTTTATTTATTAAAATATATAATTTAATACATTTAATAGTACAATAATAAATGAATAATTAAAAAATAAAATATTTTAGATATTTTTTTGCAAAATATATTAAATATTGTTTAAATACAAGAAAGCTCTAGTTGTAAACATACACTTTTTTTTCCAACATAATCTTTCTTTAAAATAAATAAATTACCAAATGTTTTAAAAGTTTTAAAAACCATAATAAACTAAATCTATGCACAACAATCTGTCCAGGTCAGTGTCCTCAGCAGTAAATACATGGAGAACTTTTTAAACGAATGTTATTGTAAGGAAAATAAACCATTACGATAGAGTTAAAAATGACCTTTTTAAATAAAAAGTTTAATTTTTTTATTGCGATGGATTGTTGGTGATTGTATGGGTTGCAATACATGAACAAAGAAAAATTAAGACCTGTTTAAAAAAAATTGAAGACCTACAACACAATATTTTAGTAAATTTAAGACTTTCTAAGGCCTGACATTTTGATTTTGAGATTTAAGACCTGTGGAAACCCTGAAAAGGCTCTTAAAATGACAGCTACAACTTAAATTATTTAAATTATTTTTTAAATAAATAAATGAATCATTTGATGGTACTTAATTATATATTTTGTGTATTTTTTATGTTTATGTAAATATAATAAATTACAACTTTATTGTTAATATGAATATACATAAATACACAGGCATTTACCAGGGGTGTGTTTCCCAAACATCGATGTAACTCGCGGCTGAACTATCATAGTACTATGCATCGTTTGGGAAAAAGAACGATGTAGTGACGAGTGTTTCCCAAAACCCGTAGTTTCTCTGTCGCAAATCCATCATTTGAATCATGTTAGTTATAACGTAAAACATAATTTCTTTATGCAAATTATATTCTTTTACACACACACACGCGCATAAAAAAATCCAATATTAGTTCTGGTAAAAACATGCACTTGCTTTCCATATTAATTAAAATATATGTAAATGGCACATATAGGGCCTATTTTCCTTGACACATGTTATTGAGAACATTACATATTCTATTCTAAAACAAAAAAATCACTTACAAAAGCTAACACATATTCTAATATCATACATAAATCATATAAATAAATAAATATAGTTTAAATCACCTTAGTCAAGTGACCTGAGTGTTTTGAATCACCTAAGTCAAGTGACCTGAGTGCTTTGAATCACCTTAGTCATGTGACCTTGGTGTTTTGAGTCACCTTAGTCACATGACCTATGTGTTTCGAATCACCTTAGTCATGTGACCTTAGTGTTTCGAATCACCTTAGTTACGTGATCTGGGTGTTTTGAATCCCCTTAGTCACGTGAACTTGGTGTTTTGAGTCACCTTAGTCACGTGACCTGAGTGTTTCGAATCACCTTAGTCATGTGACCTGAGTGTTTTGAATCACCTTAGTCCCATGACCTGGGTGTTTTGAAAACATTTCGGGATCTCAACACTGTGTTGAAACGTCAGTTTCACGTCAGACATCCCTACTCAAACAGTCAACCAATTGCATTTATTACTGTGTACAATAATACATTCTAATAATACATTCAGTGTTCACTTAAGTTACTTGAAATTAGTAAATTAGGTTTTTATTGACCTCCTTTAACATGTATGTAACCTTTACTATCCTGTATGGATACTTCTGAAATTCTTTTTTTTTCTCATCCTCATGTAATTCCAAATGTAATAAATGAATTTATACGTTTTTCTTAAAACTGCAGCCATTAAATTATTCTTGTCTTCCAAAGCTCAAAGAAAATCATCCAGGTTTGGACTACATGAGGGCGAGTAAACGATGTCAGACCCTTGATTGTTGTGTGAACTGTATCTTTAATGATGACTCACGCCACACTGAGGAAGGCTGCGTTTCCACCGTAGAGGAAGGATCTGTTGAGTACTTGAAGGATGAAGGTGAGGTACTGCAGGGGGAGGATGGGAGTCGCAGCACACACTGAAAACAGCACACACTGCAGAGCCGTCAGAGACAGAGACAATATGGCTGCCTTTAAGTCTGCTTCTTGCTCACTTTGTCCTGGACAGAACAAAAAAGGGAAGAAAAACCTTGTGGTTTAATGGTCTTTTCAGAAAATGATAAACAGAAAACATGGTAGACAGTGATTAGTATCCTTGTGCTTCATTCATGTATAAATATTTGCCGTATAAACTAGTGTATTTTTTCGTAAAGACAAAATGAAATATGAAGACAAATTTAAAGGTGCAGTATGTAAGTTTGACACCCAGTGGTTGAACTAGGTATTGCACTCCTGGATCAAAATAAATGCAAGCACGGGATGCCAGATTGAGTACAGGAACGAGTGATTTAAACTGGGTTCTAAATAAAAGCAAGGACGTGCAATAGAGGGAATATTAAATGAGTTTTGGTTCAAACCAACACCTCGAATTGATATATTAGAAAGAGTTTCTATTTCTCACAGCTGAACATGTGAAACCTATGACAGTGATTACCTCAGGTAAACCTCATGTGCTTTATTCAGTGCTAAATGCTAACAATGCGAGTTTGAATGCCATTTTACATGACATTTTTTGCCATATACTGAAAGCAGAAGCAGATAGTTCATCTCAGATCTTGAAAATACAATAAACCGTCTGAAATTGAACTTTAGAACTAAACACATATTATTGATTCAGCATCTACATTTAATAATGTTAAACAGGGTTAACGTGTATTAAATAGATTCTAAACCGTTTCGTGAGTGAGTGCATATTCTGTGCTTCTGAAAGGCTGTATTTAAATTTCTGTCGTGCTTTGTCTGGTGCAAACAGCCAAATTAGATTAGATTTTAGATTAGATTCAACTTTATTGTCATCACACATGTACAAGTACAAGGAAACGCTCATGTCAAAGCTCATCACTGCGAAACTCATCATGAAGCATGTTGTTAGGAAAGGTTACAATGTAACCTGCTCACTTTCGTAATATTTATATTAATATTTATTATATTTATATCATTTGCTAATTAATAACCTCATGTGGAACTGAATCTGTCTCATTTTGACATCTGATACTGTCCACTGATACTGTCACATTTCGCTCACGGACGCATGTTTTCAGAGTCTTTCGGAATAAATGAATGAAATATGCTGTTTTCCAACAAGGCAACCTGGGGTGCTGAATTGCACAATGCTAAACTGGCATTGTGCAGGTTAAATTTACCTAAACAAAGACAGCGTTCAGGCATGGAAAAAAAAACTTTTTCAAAGCAGAATATCTGACTTGTTTTTCAGTTAAACAAGTGTCAAAAACTTACATACAGCACCTTTAAATTAAATAATGTAATTAGATTTTATCATTGAACTGAAAGCAGACTAATCAAATATTGAAGTAAAATAAAGAATTACTTATAGATTTTATTAGAAAATGGTAATTGCAAAGAACCTGCTGGTTGATTAGATTAAGACATTTATATATAACACACTTATACATTTATCACATTTATTGTCCAATATTAGCCTCAAAGACAGCCTGTAAGCTCTGCTGTCAGTAAGGTTCATGTA
Source organism: Danio tinwini (assembly GCA_903798205.1). Taxonomy (NCBI): domain Eukaryota; kingdom Metazoa; phylum Chordata; class Actinopteri; order Cypriniformes; family Danionidae; genus Danio; species Danio tinwini. The sequence continues at coordinate 16,119,604 of CAIGQZ010000690.1, forward strand.
AAAAAGACTTTTTCTTCTGTTCCTATTGCTTTGTACTTTGTACTTTTGCACTGTATAAAGAATTTCTGAGTATAATATGTCAAAGTTTACTTTATTTTGCACACACTTGCACACACTCACCGGACACTTTACTAGTACCGGGTTGGACCCCTTTTGCCCTCAGAACTGCCTTAGTCCTTTGTGGCAGATTCAACAAGGTACTTGAAATATTCCTCAGAAATTTTGGTCTATATTGACATAATAGCATCACGCTGTTACTGCAGATTTGTCGGCTGCACATCCATGATGCAAATCTCCCATTTCACCACATCCCAAAGGTGCTCTATTGGTTTGAGACAGGTGACTGTGGAGGCCATTTGAGTACAGAGAACTCATTGTCATGTTCAAGAAATCAGTCTAACATGATTCGTGCTTTATGACATGGCGTGTTATCCTGCTGGAAGTAGCCATTACAAGATGGGTACACATGTTGTTGAGGCCAAATTCTGACCCTACCCTCCAAACCAGAAAACAAGACAACATTAGACCAGGCAACATTTTTCCAATCTTCGATTGTCCAATTTAGGTGAGCCTGTGTGAAGTGTAGACTCAATTTCCTGTTCTTAGCTGACAGGAGTGGCACCTGGTGTGGTCTTCTGCTGCTGTAGCCCATCAATCTCAAGTTTTGACGTGTTGTGTGTTTGGAGATGCTCTTCTGCATACCTCGGTTGTAATGAGTGGTTCAGCTCGAACCAGTCTGGCCATTCTCCTATGACCTCTGGCATCATCAAGGCATTTGCACCCACAGAACTGCCGCTCACTGGATATTTTTTTTTTTCTTTTTCGGATCATTATCTGTAAACCCTGTAGATGGTTGTGCATGAAAATTCCTTAAGGTCAGCAGTTTCTGAAATACTCAGACCAGCCAGTCTGGCACCAACAACCATGCCACGTTCAAAGTCACTTAAATCACCTTTCTTCCCCATTCTGATGCTCGGTTTGAACTGCAGCAGATCTGTCTTGACCATGTCTACATGCCTAAATGCATTAAGTTGCTGCCATGTGATTGGCTGATTAGAAATTTGCATTAATGAGCAGTTGGACAGGTGTACCTGTCCAAGTGGCCGGTGAGTGTACATATTTATAATTGTGTGCGTTATCTTAATGTTTTATTCTATAGCTGTATGGTTCGGCTTTCAATTTAATTGTAGAAAATTAACAATGACCACAACCACAACCATCCACTCAACTGCCTATAGAGATAATCAAGTCCTGTCCTACATTTTTTCTTGTTTGAGAAGCTGTGCTTACATTGGAAATTTGAGCAAATATACTTAATACTTTAACATGATAAAAGAAAATTCAGTTTTTTGTGATGGGACCCAAAGATGAGCATATTTATGTACTGACCTGGTTCTCGCTGCTTTCCCTTGTGGCGGTCCATAAGGAGGCCGTTCCATGGGGCACACAGGATCCCACACAGCTGAGTGAATGCAAATGCATTTGTGTATCTACTGACTGAGAACAAAAACAATATAAGACTGTTTACAGCAAGCACACACACAAAAAACTAAAATCTAACTCGTGATGCACATATGACTGTTTACATCTCCCTATCTGTACATTCTGCTCAAAGGCATGGCTTCACCTGCACATAAAAAGCTGGTCATGAGGATAATAACATTTTGTGTATATGTGTGTGTGTTTTACCAAGGCTTGGATCTCCAGCGGTTAGATGATTCAGCATTGGGTTTAAGGTGCCGATGAATAAGTAGTGTCTTAACTGCATCACAGAAAGCCAGAGCAGATGCCACAAGAAGAACCAGGAGAGGAAACAGCTCTTGAAACTACGCTCTGACAAAAATAAATAAAATAATAATAATAATAATGTTAAAGTAATTTACATGGTTAAATAAATCCCAAAACTTGTTTTGAGTCACATTACAGTTTTTAAGCCAGGCATTAAACCTTTTTATTTTTTTAGATCAGCAAAAAGTAAAATAAATCTATAAAAAAGAGAGAAAAAATATATTATTTAATTTATTTAATTTCAAGAGCTCATGATATTATTTAATAAAATGTATTAAATAGTGCATTATTAATAATAATTAACATATTAATAACAACAATAGTTATTTGTAATGCTTTAACTTTGTTATTAAGCACCGTCAAACAAATACAATACAGTATATGGTAAAATTGGAAATTAATTGTAAATTACTGAGTGATTCCCTTTTTTATTTAATTTTCCTTTTATTGGATCAATATTAATCATAATAATTAATAAAATTATAAATATTAATAATAATATTAATAATCATCTCAACTAGTTACATTCACTTAAGTCAGAGCTAGCTATGTTTACTAGAAAATATGAAATAATGTGTAAAGGTGTATCTGACCATTCAAACATAATACCTCACTGATGAGAAATCAGGATTGCATGGCATTAATGGGTCTGGTTTTGTTTTTGTGAATATTACACTTTATTTATTTGATTTCACATTCATGTACTTTTGCATATGCAAAAAAGTATATTACGTAAAGACAAGCATAAATATGTATAAACTACAAACATATATTATGTGTATTAGTATCAATAAAAGTTAATTCATATGATTATTATTAATTTCACATTCTATTTCACATAATTATTAAAAAATGGCTTTGCTCAATCTATTGCTACCTTCCAATACTACAGTGCCAACATACTGTAACATGTTCTTTTTTTTTTTACAGTGAAGCCAAAATACTTCCATACTTACGACTGCGATTGCACTTTTGGCACGGCTCATTTGAATAAGTTTAAATAGTGTAGATCATTTGACTATGTGTGAAGCCTGCACATCTGAACATTGATGCACACCAAACAAGCAGAGTGAGACTACTGAACGAAAAGTGTTCTTGGTTTGCTATAAAATAAACTCGAGTGTGAAAATGAAATATACATGTATCATATATCAAAGACATCTAAATGAACCCAAAACAGGACATGATGTCAGAAAAAAACAGGCAGAATTCTGAAGCATACCTGTTTTTTTCTAGTCACAATGTTTCTCATTACAGTTAAGTAATGACATTATTTTGGTGTGTGCAACAGGATTTATTGTCACTCTTTTCATTCTTTTTTTAGCATTTTATAAACTCTTTACTGATGTTGATGTTCACATGTATGCTAAGTGAACCAGAGCTAAACTAGGACTGAGCAAATAATTTTGTGTTTAATATATGCCTAATAGACATCTAAACATAGACAGCTTGGCTAAAACAAGTCTAAACTTGGGCTGAAGATCTAATAGACAATACACCCGTCTCTGAGAATAGGCCAAAACTAGACTAGTCGTCATATAGACATATTAGACATATTTTATATGTGGAGTCATTCATTTCTGTTTATTTGATGACTAGTCTAGTTTTAGCCTATTCTTAGACATCTATTAGATTTTCACTGACAGCCCAAATTAGCCTTGTTTTAGCCAAGACAACTATGTTTAGACATCTATTAGACATATTTAAAAAACAAAAACTGCTTGCTGGGGAACTACAAGTGTGAACACATTTTTAGATAGTGAGTGACACGCAAATCACAGAACTGAGTTGAATGTTAATATTAGTACTGATGATAAATACATTGTACAAATAATATCCTTTTAAAATAATAATAATAATTGAGTCGTTGCCAGAAAGTAGCAGTTAAAAACATGTTAATGCCTGTAGATGTATAACTTACAGTATGACTTACGGTAATGCTAATATACCAATCTACATGAAATACTATCAAAATGCAATTTTTAACACACATGTTCTATTATGTGCAATATTATTATTAAAAATGTGTTTGTTTTTTTATTATACACACTTTTTTACAGCTAAATTAAATAAACTGCACTTTGAAAATGTGCCATTGCAGGATAAAACATGCAGTAAGAAAAAAGCAAGTAACTTAAAAGCATAAAGTATACAAAAAAATAAGTGTGTTAATGGCGCTACTTTGAAATTTGAACACTTACAGTATGCTTACCCATTTTATTTGTGTTTTGGCCCTGGGGAGAACTCTCAGTAAATGCCACTTCCTCTTCAGCTTGGGAAGTCTGGATGTTTTTCTCTTCGACCTTTGCAATGGTATAATCTTGAGTCCCTCCACAGTTTATCCTAGAAAATCAGAAACAGATGAGGTGAACTATTGTTGGTGGAAACACACACTGTAGACGGTGAAGTGCAGCACAGCTAAAATCTATGAAAAACAAGCCATTGGTGTTCTGAAAAATAAATAAATAAATAAAAGGGCCAAAGAAACCGAATAACCACTGATAAAATCTGACTGCTGACTGCTGTTTGATGTTTTCCTCTAGGCAATGTTCTCATACTAACTCAGAGATGCCCAAACTAGAGCCAGAGAGCCAATGTTGGCCCATGGTAACCTTTGATTTGGCCCGCCATACCATCTGAGAAGAGAGGGAGAATGATGGGGATGGTTTAGAGATCGTAATTTCAAATTTATTGTAACCTTTTATTTGTTTGTTTTATTGTTAAGCCACAAAAAAAGCTAACTGAAATTAAACATTTTCACCAGCCACAGTTTTATTCAACAAAACTTTTCTTTAAAAAGCAACAACAACAACAAAAAACAAACAATTGACATTTAAAAAATATGTCATGTATCTAGAACTATACACAGTAGTCTGTTCTGGCTAAAGGTCCCAGATCACCAGTTCACTATACATAAATGGGAAGCTGATCTCCTAAAGCAGGAGTGCTCAACCCTATTCCTGGCGATCGACCTTCCTGCAGTTTTCAGTTGCAGCCCTTATCAAACACACCTGCCTGTAATTATCAAGTGCTCCTCACGTTAAAAAATAATTGGTTCAGGTGTGTTTGATCAGGGTTGGAGCTGAAATCAGCTGGAAGGTCGATCGCCAGGAACAGGGTTGAGCACCCCAGTCCTAAAGCAATGCTGTTGTAAATGATGATAATTAAAGCATAAATAGAATAACTATAAAAGAAAGCAGGTAAAAACATAGCATGTGTGATAATGAAAGGATGATCACCTGCACACAGTTAATATTATGCCCATTAATAATCTGTTCAAAGTATGGTTAAAGCGAAAGTGGCAACCTCTGCTGCTTACACAAAGACATCATTTTTTTAAAGAATCTCAAACTCTTGAAAGCAAGCATCGCTTTTGTCCAGTCTATTTCCAAGGGAGCCGATCACATTCGTTGCATTTCCAGGCACGGTTGCTTCGTGCCAGGAAACAGGAACATGCATGTATTTAAACACTTTGACACTGAAGCCCTCGTCAGTGAGTGAGAGTCTCTCCATGTGCAGGATCATCCTTTCATTTGGTATTTATTTGATATTGGTTTTCTTTTCCTCGGGTGAACATTTGTTTTTGTCACTCGAGCTGCTCCTCAATAGGCATCTTTATTGCCGAACTTTGCTTTTAGGAAAACTACAATTTAAAAATTATTTTCAACTGGCCAAAGTGGCTAGTGGGTGTGGTTGTCTAACCCGCCACAGCTGAAATCTAACCGCATTTGGTGGGTGTTAATGTCAAGCCCTGATGGTGTCAACTAATCAGATTTCGTTTAAATGTACACACTGTCACCCAACGAATACAGGACTTTGGTAAGCAAATCAAGGCAAAGGCAGATTCTGTTTGACTAGTGTATTCAGCGCATTGAACTCCACTGTCTTATAAATGTGATTGTTTATGTTTTTATTGC
>CAIGQZ010000690.1:16125708-16135938 GCA_903798205.1 Danio tinwini
AGCTATTGCAATAAAAAAATAAACAATCACATACTGCATTAGGTGATATGATTCAATGTAATGTTTTCTGTTTAATTTTAAATATTAGGAAATAAATTAGGAAATTACCCATGGCAACTTTAATGTAAAACAATTTAGTACATTTATCTTCGGCCCATGGCTATCAATGATATTTGGTTTTTGGCCCTTCATGCTAAAAAGTTTGGGCACCCTTGTACTATAAAAACAACAATAAAAAATGCAAAAAAAACAAAAAACTGTTTCATATTGTAAGTATCTATTTCTAATATATATATTTAAAGCCTAACCTATTAGTACTTATTCGTTTTGGTACTTATATGTACTTAATTTTAGATACTATACAACAGATTCTAGTTTTTACTATTATACTATTTATATATTACACACTGGTGTCTTATGTATTTATTACTACTGACAATTCATGTCTTACTGGTCACAACCAAGATATCATTTACTTATTTGTGTTATGACTAATCCGAATGGTCAAAGTAAAGCTTAATTATAAATCTTACTAGTAAAATATGCGAAAGATACAATTAGTATCAATTAAATATGAGCTACTATTGTATGTACTAAACACATCTCTAGTGTGTAATAAATAAAAACTATTATCTATTTAATATCTTGGAGTATCTAATAAATAAGTAGTAGTATCTAATGATTAAGTATTGTATCTATTATTACACACTTGAAGCTAATAAATATTATTAATATAATGTACTAAAAATAAGTACTAAAACCTAATTAATTTACTACTACTACTACTATAAAAATATTAGTCATAACTTTTACTAGTACATACATAATGTACTAATCAAAATGAATAGTTAATAATCTCAATGACTGATCTCCAATGTAGTCAATGACAGAATTTTTAATGTGTCAGTTTAGTTAATGTGTAGTTTTAATAAATACCTTTTCAGTTCAAGTAATCTATTAAGTACTATTGATAAATGATACATTTTGGGTGTGACTCTGATGTTTAGTCACAGTATGATTTAACCAGTGATACAATATTTGTCGATACTTCAATAAAAAAAATACAATAAATTCATGTGATACATTTTCAGTTCAGTTCAGTGGAATATCGATCAATATATCAATATTATGTGCCTAATTTACAAAACCAGTTACACATTTATTAAAATTCAAACAAAGTATATAATATGATCATTAAATTAAACTCTAAGGTCTCTATTTTACAATGTCTAGTCTAAAGTCTAAAAAATTAAGGGCATGTCCGGATGCACTTTTGCTATTTTGAAGACGAAAAAATATGGTTTGTGCCCCGGCGCATGGTCTAACAGGGTTGTGCTTATTCTCTTATTGAGTTATGGGTGTGTTTTGAGCATAACGTGCATTAAACCAGAGTCTCATCTCCCATTCTCTTTAAGAGTCAGTTGTGTCGTTATTTTAGATACATGACAATAATTCTGTTTTTTAAAATCTAATGTTTTTTTAAAGAAATGTTTTGTTGAATTAAAAAGTGCACCTACACAGCTATATTTTCCTTGCTAAGAAATACTTATTTTGTGTGGTCAGAGATAAATTTGATAAATCCAAAACTTTGAGCCCTAAAAAGTCATGTGAAATAAAAACTGATTGTATTGCGACACAACCCATTTGCTCATGCACACTGAGCAAGCTAATACACAATTCAAACAAGAAGTTAAATGAATGAGAAGGCATGTGGACATAACACAACATCTAAATCAAGTCATTTTAGCATGTCAGTCAAATTTATGCATATAAAAAATATTTTACCAACAAGAAAAGTGTGGCTAGTGAAAATGGCGAGTGGCTAGTACTGTTGGAAAATTACTAGCCACAGTGGCTGGTGATCAAAAATGTTAATGTAAAGCCCTAATTATGTGTGTATTAAACAACGTGTACATGTTTTGGACCTGCATAGGCACATAGGTCTGCGCTGGGCTGTAGACCAGCTTTAAGTTGGTCAGTGGCGTGGTCAATTTCACTTCCTCAAAATAGCAACGCGGCAACAATACGCCTTAACACACCTTCTTTTTAGACCGGCACACCCATGAATCCACAAACTGGCGCAAATGGATTTGCTATTCAAACAACGTGGCGCAAAACGTGATAATTAGGGTTGTGCTGATGTGAAAATAGCAACAAACCGTGCCTATTAAAAGGGCCCTAAATTGCATCTGTAACATTCACAAAGATAAAGAATAAAATACTATATACAAATAAATAACAGGTAAAAAAAAGTCATACATGACAAATAAATGATACATCCTTATTAAACACGTATATCTGTATTATGACAAGGCACATATGCAGATACCAGAATGTGTGCTTTAGCAGAAATAAGTAGAGGGACACGATGATGTGGAGGGTGTCTAAATAAAAGTGCACTTTAAAACATGTATGCAGCTATTAAACTTGTACACAAATAATCATTACATTATACTGTAGTCATTTGATCAATATATCAATCCATATCAATGAATTATTACTAGGGAAGCTACGATCGATCGATGGAGATTGGTATCGGCCAATAGTCACAATTCATGACTAGATTGGTACCCGCTATCTGCCCGATCTCATGAACCGATCTCAAGTGTAATTGTTTGATAATTTATTACACCCCTAATAAATGTACTAGTATGAATTATCATTTTAAAAGCCACTAGAACCTGATGAATAAGCAAGCATTAATTAGTAGCTAATGAGTACTTGCAAGTGCTCAATTAATAAGATTCTACTGTAGCATGCTAGTATGTTTTAAATGTTGAACCATGTGTGCCATAATTCTGCTGAAGTATTATAAACTGGATCTGAAGCTACAGTATCAATGTGTTTCTAAGGAAAGGGGCATTAAATATGTGTTTTACCCATAGGTGTAGTTGCCTGGGAGCGGGTATGGGATATGAGTACGAGGCATCAGCACAAATGTCCTGAAGAGATGAATGACACTGCAGCAGGCCATGAAGAGAAAACACCCTTGCAGAGACACTCCATTCTCAAACAGCAACTGAAAGAGATTCAAGGGAACAACCCTTATTTATACAGCAGCATTTTCATTTTCCATTTTAGCTAAGAGGATTTGTTTCTTACTTTGATAATGAGGAAAACTGCAGAGGAAGAGTCAAAGGCTCCGTTATATAGAGTGATTATAGTCGAACGGTGAGCGCCAAAGAGATTGCCCACCTAAATCAAGCAGATGATAAGTTTTTATCAAACACAGATACAAAACAGGGACATGCTGAAATTGGGAAAAACATATTTTTTGGTAAGACTTTATTTTGATGGTCCCTATTGCTATTTTGTTGACTAAAAGTTGCATTGCAACTACATGCCAATTACTTCTCATTTAAGTATTAGTATCAGTAGACTGCCTGCTTAATATCTGCTGATACTGCTCCTTCAACAGAAATGAACTGACTATAAGAAACTTAAAGCAAGTACATGTCAACTTACACTAACCCTAATCCAAACCCCAACCTAACAGTCTACTTATAATCTAATAAGAATTAGTTGGCATGTACTGTAGATGCAATGTAACTTAAATTCAACAAAATGCATTAAAGGGACCGTCAAAATAAAATTATATCTGTTTTTAAGGTTTGGTTAATTTTAGTGAAAAGAAATCTTAAAGTGTGACCAGTGTAGCTTGATTCTTTAAACAAATGCCTCAAGATTTGGTTCTTTTTTCGTAAATCCAAAACATACAGCACCAATGGTTTTTGAACACAGTAGAACGTTCCAAACCTAAACAACTGACATTAACACAATAGCTTGATTTAACATTTAACAATATCAGTCAGAGAATTACAATTAACAATTACCTCAAAAACACATTTAAACTGCAGTTTCTAGGTAGAATTAATGCTACAGTAAATTATGATGTCAACATCTGTTGTTCCTTTTCACACTAATGATATGATCAGTATTATTAGATATATTATCAGTGAATATTTGACGAACTAGTTCCGTGCCAAATATATACCGCAAAGCATCTTAACAGTGTCTAAGATTTGTAATTAATATATTTGCTTCACCTAAAGAAAAAAATACAAGGTAAAATCATTGTAAAACTACGAATTTTTACTAATGTTTGCTTTTGGAAACACTACTAGTTGGGTTTAGGTCAGTGGTTTGCAGGTCTAGCTTCACCCCTCTGGTAAACATGTAGAAAAGGGACTAAAAAAACATATCCTAAGTAACATATTTCACATTTACAAAAATGCAGACAGCACCCTCTGGTGGATAGGTCATCTGAAACGTGCAACAAATCATATCCAGACTAATGTATTTTACATTTTACCAAAAATGTAGGAAGGTGTGTATTTCCAATGAGCCTGGGTTGCTATAAGCAACTTTAAATCCAGATCTCTTTAAAGCTGAATTAACTAAAACAAACTCTTTTAAAAATTACTTCAACAATATGTCATTGTGGCTATTGCTACAGTTAGAACAAAAATACAAGAAGCATAAAATTCATAGCCTTCATTTGAGTTTCTCCTGACACATCATTCGTACTTGAGGACATCTGATGCATGTCTTTCTAATCAGTAATACTATCAACTATATTACACTAAAGATAAAAACAAAACAATAATAATAACAACAGTAATAAACACTGTTATTTATTTCAAAATTTAATTAGTTTCTTAATGATGAGTTTTCAAACAATGAACTGAACGGAATCAGCTGAATTGAATAGTTTATTTTGCCATGTACACACTAACAGATGTTTGACAGAAATTTCAGAAACCTGTAATAACATTTTATTTTGATGGTCCCTTAACAAATATTCTAATTCGCAAGTGCATGTCAGCTTACCCTAAACTAAAGGTTTACTAACAAATCATTCTGGTCAGTGATAATAACTAAACCATGGTTGGCATTAAGCACTGTTTTATGTTTGAAATGCTGCTTCACATAGAACACTCTTTAAATGTTGCCAAGCCCACTTATTATAAGCAATGGCTATTACTGTATATGACTTAGGGCTTAAGTAAGTGATCGAGTTTATAAGCTAAATTATTTAGGGTTAAGTTTACAGTGAATTTAAAATAAAATTATTAATACATCATAGTAGTTCAGTTCATTTATACAGAACAGTAATTTTTGAGTGAACAATCCCTTTTTAATATCGTAATGGGCAGGTCATTGAGTCAGTCCTTCATTCAATTGATTTACTCATAAATTAAGTCAATAGCTTTCTTTGTGAATGGCTCATTGATTCATTGGTTCAACTGATTCATTCGAAACATGAATTTATTCAGACATCCGATAACATTCGATGTTGGACTACCAAATGTTCTGCTGTGGCTTTATAGGTAATAATTTCACTAGCAATATCACTTTTGCATTTGTGCTATTGGTAAAAAATCCTCTTGTGTAATACTGACCTTGTTGCCACCTGCTTCGAATGTTATCACTCGACTGAATGGGCGCTATCAGTGGTTATCAGCTGAAAAATATGGGCCAGTAGGGGCCTTCTGCGCCAACTGGTAGGCTCAGAAGGCTGTTTTTATCCATCTACATGGTTAATCAGCTATTCTAATAAAGAAGATTGCAGATCCAGATCTGTTTTACATTACTGTGATGGTTGGGTTTAGGGTTGGGGAAGGAGTAGACGTTAATAAAATACAATTATGGGGAAATTTAATACATAATATAAATAATTCTTGTTAACTTCCGGCCGCAGCCGTATGTGATGTATAGCTGATTAACCAAGTGGATGGATAATAACAGCCTTCTGAGCCTACCAGTAGTACCCTACTGGCCTATATCAGCTGATAACCACTGATAAAGCCCATTCAATCAAGTGATAACATTCGAATTGGCTGTTGTTGCTCATGTCAAAAGCTGATATGTGACAAGGTCTACAGTAGCTAAAAAAAGAACAATGTGTTGACTAAAAATGAGAGTACAGTGCAGCACGAACACAAAAGTTGAGTGCAGTGTGTCATTTTAGAGAACTGACACCTGCTGCAGAGAAACGTAATCGCCGACAAGAAACTATCATTATATTGAACCATGTCAAAAGTTTATTTCAGCAACCTACATGACCCTGAGATGAGTAGATGATAGAGAAAGTAGACTGTATTGTTGTGTCAGTGTCACAGACCTTAGCTTCTTTTAGTTGGATAAATGATCCAATAACAGCGAGAGAATACGTCATTATTTACAACCAAGGTGCAATTTGCAGAGGTGTGGGGGTGATTTCCACCCTTCGGGTCTAAATATCCCCACATCTGCTGAATTAATTTAACTATGGTGGGGGCAAATTTTACCTCCCCAATCTCTCCAGTGCATAAATTAAGACATTATATAGTGTATCATGAATGTTTATAGCACCTTGCATTAGAGAGGTAAATTTTGTCCCCACCATGGATAAAATGATTTCAGTAGTGTGGGATTATATAGACCAGAACGGTGGAAATCATCCACCGGTAAATCACACCTTGGTTGTAAATATTGACGTATTTTCATATTGTTGTTGGATCATTTATCCAATTAAAAGAAGCTAAAGAAGGAGACACAGACAGAACAATACAGTTTCTCTGTTATCTACTCATCTCAGGTTCATGTAGGGTAAATTCTCATTAAAGATTCAAATTACTGCAAAATATCTGCAAAATGCTTTTTGATCTCTTCAGGGAAAAAAAACTAAAAACCCTTCTGGTGGACATGTAGAAGAGGGACTTTGTGTAAAAAACATACCCAAAGTAACACATTTCATATTCGCAAAAATGCAGACAACACCCTCTGGTGGATAGGTCATCTGAAACGTGCAACAAAACATATCCAGAGTAATGTATTTTACATTTCACAAAAATGTAGGAAGGTGTGTATTTTTCTATGAGCCCGAGTTGCTATAAGTAACTTTAAATCCTATATCTTTTTAAAGCCAAATTATTATTGATTGTCCATGTATTTATTTTTCATCAGCTAAAACAAACTGTTTTAAAAATTACTTTAGTGCCTTGTGTTATACAGTTATTATTGCTCTTTTTTGTGAATGTAGTGTTCAAAAATGTAACGTTTTGTAAACTAAAAAGTCTCATAAAATATCAAAATTACTGCAAAATATCTGCAAATTGCTTTGTGGACTTTAAAAAACATTTAAAAGCATCCCTCCCTTAGGTTATTCCACAAATTTCACCCTGTTTACAACTATTTGATTTTTTTATTATTTCTAAAACAATGTTGGGACAAGATAAGCTGTTAGTTGTATTAGCCACTGTAGCTTCAGAACTTGCAAGAATAATGCTGCTGCATAAAAACTTAAGAGGTTGAATACTGCCAAAAATATAATATATAAAACTGACATTTGGATATGTGAGTGTCTGTATCACACAACTCACCCGTTCTTTCTATTGATACTTTACGTTTTATTGCCTGTATCCACTTTTGTGTACTTAAACACTCATTGTTTTGGAGTCTACAGCTTATAAAATGTAGTTCTCAATTTGTTTAACTTGTTTACTGTACGTTTTGTCACATGGCAGCTTTTATATATTGTTGTTATGTTTTTTGTTATAAGTCAGAAATGACAAGGAGGCAGCTTCCCACAGTAGAAAGTCAATTGAGATGGTTGGATTGTTTCCCCTCTGTGGTTGAGGCTTTTGGATTATGACACATTGCGCTCTGTCTCTATAAAGTCTATGCCCTAATATCTTGAATTGTGGCAGAACATGTTTAGTTTAGGTCATTATTAATGCTATTATCTACTTGCTTAAGTAATGTGTGTTTATAGAGTGCATTTATTGTGTATGGCCATACACCCAAAGCGCTTCACAATCATGAGGGGGGGGGGGGGGTCTCTCCACGCCACCACCACTGTGCAGCATCCACTTGGATGATACGACGGCAGCCACAGGACAACAGGGCCAGTGCGCTCACCACACACCAGCTATAGGAGGAGTGGAGAGCGAGTGATACAGCCATTTCAGTGGAAGAGGATGATTTCGAGGCCATGATCAGTAAGGGCCAATAGAGGGAATTTGGCCAGGACACTGAGGTAACACCCCTACACTTTACGAGAATGTATATCCTTTATGGGATTTTTTATGACCATAAAGTTCCAGGACCTATTAAGACATATATTAACTGTTCATTTGTAGTTTTAAAGTATGATCTTGTTCTGCATCCCTAATCCTACCCAAAACCTAAACCCAACTTCTACCTTACTAGATATGAATAAACAGCTCATAGTTTATTAAGCTAGTAGTGTTAGTTAATGTAATACCATTAATTGTGACCTAAACTAAAGTGTTTTTTTAGGTTTCAGACAACAAACAGAACATAAAGATTGAACCATGAAAGTAGATATTATGAGAAAACCCACTGAAAGCTTCATAGAGAAGTGCAGCAGCTCATGTTTGTTATTACGATGCCAAAGATGATTCAGTACCTGTATGTTGGTCATCAAGAACAGAATTCCTCCCACAGAAATGAAGGACAGCGCGGGGAAAAGAAGGATGGAGCTCGCTGAGGGAGAAAACAATGGTATGACTACAAACATACTCAAATGTATCAATATACTAAAGGTCAAACTAAAATAAAACTGCTCACCAGTCGTGGAAAAGGCTATTAACAACATTCCTGCAGAGTAAACTGATCTGTAAAGTAAATCAAAACAGAGTGAGAATATGAGAGAAGTGTAATAAATGGAGTAAGTGGCAGATTCTGCTGGCTGTTTTTTTTGGCCTCTGTCTCTGTATATCTGTCTGTGAAACATGAGGATTGCGTTATTGTAAATTTCTGAGCTGCGAGATAAAGTAGGCTCCCAAAAATATTTGAACACTAGAGCCATACAAAAAAAATGTGCAATGCTGTTCAAATGAGCACACAAATTCAAATAAACATTTCAAATAAATTCTGAACGTTCTATTCATCAAATAGCCCTAAAGCAAAACATCAGTGTGCACTAGTCTATTAGCCATTTTAATGCTGATAATTACAACAAATAATTCCTGAGCAAACTGACATATTAGAACAACTTCTAAAGGATCACATAACACTGACTGGACTAAAGGCTATTAAACTGGCTGGTAAAACTAATAAATGTATATTTTGCTTGAATATATGCTTGAGATATGTTTTTTTATATATATAATTTTCATTAGATACAGTAGGTGTGGCTTGGACTTGGAATTAGTGAACACTATATTTCATCAGTTCTGCCTTATTTCTCAGTATACTACAGGTCACACTGTCCTGCCAAATCTCCGTTCTGCCCTCATCTGCGATATCACCCCTCTCTCGGCTAGCACTCCTCTCTCCTCACATAATCTCTCTCCTCTTTCAAACAGCATAAACAAAGGTCGTTTTTTTCTCAAAGAAGTGCTTTTGAGGCACAGACATACAGATTATGAGAGAGTGGGTGACCTTTGATCATGACTACATACACAGGACAGCAAATTTGAGTGTACAGTTATAGTGCTTCTAGGAAGACTGCTGAGAAACACATTCCAAATGCAGTTTGTGCAATATGATAGTGTCAAATGTCAATACTGCCTTATTGAATGATTACCTCTATTGTTAAATCATTACAAGACTCTACTATTTTACACTTCTAAAATTCAGTTTGTTGCTCAACGTACATTCTACCAAACCTGCCAACTGCTTGAGACTTAAAAAAATATATATATTTTTATTGTTTATTAATTAATAAAAAAATTTTTTTACAGTATTGTTATTATTACGGCGACGCAGTGGCGCAGTAGGTAGTGCTGTCACCTCACAGCAAGAAGGTCACTGGTTCGAACCTCGGTTGGGTCAGTTGGTGTTTCTGTGTGGAGTTTGCATGTTCTCCCTGCGTTTGCGTGGGTTTTCTCCACGTGCTCCGGCTTCCCCCACAGTCATACATAGTGTATGAGTGTGAATGAGTGTGTGTGGATGTTTCCCAGACATGCGTGCTGGACAAGTTGGTGGTTCATTCCGCTGTGGCGACCCCGGATAAATAAAGGGAGTAAGCCGAAAAGAAAATGAATGAATGAATGAAAATTGTCTGTAGTGTATGTGTGTGAATGAGTGTGTAAGGATGTTTCCCGAGATGAGTTGAAGCTGGAAGGGCATTCGCTGCGCAAAACATATGCTGGATAAATTGGTGGTTCATTCCGCTGTGGCGACCCCAGATTAATAAAGGGACTAAGCCGAAAAGAAAATGAATGAATGAATGAATAATAATAATAATAATAATAATAATAATAATAATAATAATAATAA
>CAIGQZ010000690.1:16233756-16244751 GCA_903798205.1 Danio tinwini
ACACACACACACACACACACACACACACACACACACACACACACACAAGAATTTCGCAATAATTCTGTGAGATGTGGATGATTCATAAAATGTTCAGTTTGCTGCTCAGTGGTTAATTTTTCTTCATTTCATCTCTCCTGTAGTGATTTCTGCTGTAACTGCTGCTGCTGTTGCTGCTTTACTTGTACTTATTGTTCTTTGGTTGCTCTGTAAAAATCGAGCAGGTGAGTTTTCATTAATTAACTAGGAATTTCAGGGTAATTAATATTCAAAACAGAATATGATTTGACATATACACACATTCAAAATTAATAAAATTGAAAATAATAAATTGAGATTTATATATTTTTAAGGCTCAATAAACAAGGTTTCCATTGGCATATTTTGTTAATGGCAATATTTGGCTGAGATAAAACTATTTGAAAATCTTGAATCTGAGGGTTTAAAAAATATCTAAATATTGAGAAAATCATCTTTATGAAGTCCTTAGCAATGCACATTACTCATCTAAAATTGAGTTTTGAGATATTTACAATAGGAAATCTAAAAAAAAAATTCTTCATGGAACATGATCTTTGCAAAATAATTATAATATTTTTTTGCGTAAATGTAAAATCATAAATTCTGACCCATGTATTCCTTTTTTTGGCAATTTCCAAAAGTATACTCGTTCAACATAAAATTTTTATCCAAGGTCACAAATAAAAATGGTTTGTCAGCATATTCAAATGATTAGCAGAATATTAGAAATCCGATTAGCTGGCACTTTTTTAAAAAGTGTATTCAAATATAAAACACTTGTTATACACTAATGATATTTCCCAATTTCTATTTTTTAATTAAATAAATGCATCCTTGATAAGCATACTTCGAAGCGTGACATCTTTCAAAGATTTTTCCATCCTCAAACCTTTGATCAGTAGTTTAGGTTGTTGAATTTCTCTAAAACAAAAAAATGCTAAAGATTTTTTATTATTATTATTTTTTGCAGTTAAGAAGGCAGATCATGCAGAGGTGATCAGCAATTTCACGCCAGTGACCCCAGCAGCTGCTGCTATCAATGTTAGTGAACAACTCTATTTAAATTCATTTACACATGTTTAGCAGTAACACAGGTTTGTTGATTTACAACTGATCAGAAGTGAAATATTATTACAGCTAATAACTTGTTCAAAATCTTTCAATTGAGGGTGAGAATGTCCAAAGACGTGGTATAGGTGAATTGGGTAGGCTAAAATTGTCTGTAGTGTATGTGTGTGAATGGAAGAGTATGGATGTTTCCCAGTGATGGATTGCAGCTGGAAGGGCACCCGCTGCGTAAAACATATGCTGGATAAGTTGGCAGTTCATTCCGCTGTGGCGACCCCAGATTAATAAAGAGACTAAGCCGAATAGAAAATAAACGAATGAATCATTCAACTGAAAAATAGTTATACATTTTTTAATTGTAGTTTTTTTATTGTAAACGTTTCATCTTTTATTCATAAGAATTTTACTTTAAAAAAGTGTATCAAAATTGCTTTAAAAATAGCTATTATCTGTGAATCATGTCTATTGTGTTTTAGGGGAAGATGACGTGTGGGCAGATGACTGATGATGTGGCTTATGCTGAGGTCATTATTTCCAGTAATTTGTGTAAAGAAAGATGCAATGTAAGTAAAGAAACTTTGACCCCTTTTTCAGAACATGTATATTTAATGACCTTTCTTTTAATAATAAAGTGAAAAATGTACCTACATAACATTGACATCGTATACTGTGTGCCAGACATTTGCCTCTTTCAAATGTTTATACATTATATAAATTATATAAATTATTAGCCTCCTGTGATTGTTTTGTTTTATTTTTGATTTATATTTTCCAAGTGATGTTTAACAGAGGAAGGAATTTTTCACAGAATTTCCTATAATATAATTTTTTGTCATTTTATTTTGCTTGGCTGGAGTAAAAGCAGTTTTCAGTATCAGTATGGACTGGACTGGAAACATTCAGACCCTTAACAAGACGCATTTAACGGTCATCAGCATCTTAAATCCTTGAAACTTTTTATTATGATGATTAGTTTAAAAGTATGCTTTTACATTTATATGTATTTATGTATTTACTATATCATCTTTACATCAAATGACAAAAAAACAAATTAGCGCTTGTGTGAGGCATTTGAAATGCAGAGTCAATGGGCTGGACAGTAAATTTAACACCTTTCTTCCGGCTGCTTTATCAATCTCACACATTTTTTTCTCTTTTCTGAAAGTCTTGATAGCGCCATCATGGAGTTTTTATTTTATTATTTCAGCAACTACGATAGTAAAATAAAAGCTGTACTCTCCCATTTACTGCACTCTGAATTTACCTAACTATGTTGACTTCTGCCACTGTGAAACCCGGAAATGCGAAAAGGGTTCATTGTTACCACCTTTAAGATTTTTTTTCTTCGCTTGTCTACAAAACAAACCACTGCTATCCAATAACTTGCCTAAGTATACTAACATAATAACCTGGTTTAATTGCACATTAAGCTGAATACTACCATCTTGCTAAATAAATTGTAAATATAATCATAAAATATTAGGTACTGTGATCATGCCAAAGATAAAATCAAATAATTAAAACAATTATTAAATTGTTTAACAATGTGTCATTAAACATTAAACTTGGGAAATATAAAAAAAAAAAATATTTGTCCGGAAGGCTAACAATTGAATAATTTAAACTTAAACCATATGACGTTTTACTATATCTGACTGGTGGCTGTCTTTATCTCTGTTGCTCACTCAGGTTCAGTCTGAAGATAAAGTCACATATGTTGCCATCAGAGGAGGTAAAGTTTGACGTCAAGATGAAGATGTCAGGCTTTCACCACCACCAACATCGTCACCTGAACCCCACCTTTCCTGCCACATCAAGAGCACTACAAATGTCACTCCATCCAACCAGAATCCAGCCTACATTTTATGTCCCCAAACTTACCTGACTTTCATCATCGTTTGCTATTTTTAAATTGTTCTTGTGTGTTAATTTTTTCTCCTGATCTCTGTGTAAAACCTGTTGGTGTCTGGCTTTGGGTATAGAGGAGGCGAGGACTCAAGTGCAGAACTTCAAAGATGGATTTATTAATAAAAATAAAACAAAAACGACTCCAAGGAGGTAATCATTAACAATACACACTTGACTGAGCTGGCAGTGCAGGGAAGCTCAAGACAAGGCAGGATCATCAGAAAGAATGATGACAAACTGGCATCAAACAGCAGACATAAAGAAGCTTTAAACAAACAAATTCAGACAAACAGGTCAACAGAATAAACTAATAATTGGATAACAATTGGATTTGGATAATTGGATAGACAATAGCACATGACAAACAGACTAATCCCGTATCACACTAGAGTTTAAGCACAGTGTAATTCTGTCTTAAGGTGCAGTGAAAAGGGCCAGGATTTAACAAGATGATCCATATTTCCATATTTTACATTATAGGTCCATATCATGTTTTTATCTACGATTGGTCTCACATAGTCACGTGATGTGATTTCGCAGGTCAGAGTTCACCAAGCTCAAACTTTGCAATGTAACAAACTGCAAAACTTGTCACAGGAGCTTGTGTTTCTTTTCTGTCGCATTTATGTGTGTATGAATGGAAGTCTATGGGCTGAAAAGTGCAGTGTGACTGCAGCTTAACACAAGCCATGTGCTCACATGAAACGTGACTAGAACACGCAGCCAATAAGAGCACTCATTAATCTCATGTTCACACAAAACAACAGCACTTCGCCGCATGTAAACACGTCACATGCTACATGCAACAGCAACACAAGACTGAACACAAGACATGAGCGCATGATAAATTAAACATTTTTGGTTGTTCAAGACATGATGCAATCCAAAACTGAATCCAACTTGACAGAGTCTGAGCTACCCAACTGCCTTTAAATAGACTGGGGGCAACATAGGCCATCACCCCTCTTTTCTGAATTGTGTTCGCCCATTGCTTAAGATCCATTGACCCATATTTAAGGCTGAACAGCAGGTCCCAGACAAACAACATGAACACAAAGACAAGCAAGCATGCATGTCTCGAGCCTCCTCGTGAACGCAAACTTGCTATAAAGTCTGGGCTTACCCGAAACCGCATGTTTAGGACAAAGACAAGAGAAACATTCAGACAGGATAAGACCAATTTCCAAATTCTGCCACCAAAACAAGAGTAAATATGACTGAACTAAGATTTACTTGTCTGAAACTCAAAAGAAGTCTTGAACTCTTAAAAGACTTAAAATACTCACATTCATTGGAGAAGGTGATGCATGAAATTTCAAGTCAAAATGGATTTACCAAGTCCGTTTTGGGTTACGGTTGGTCTGACCGGCGGGAACGACATGAAAACTCCCATAGTAGAGTTGTTTAGACCAGGCCCAAGCATGCCAGGCCATGCCCGACAGGAGACCACCTTTACTGGCTTACGTGCCGGGACGTCCTGCGCCTGGAGGCACATGCCCGATGCCAATTGTCTCTGACCTGCCATTGCGTTTTCGGGAAAGGTGCAAAACAGTGGACTTAGGCTTTGACAGCTTTGCGGTTTAACGAAACAGGGGGTCTCTGGGCAGCTCGATGCTCAGCACGATGGGACCCAAAGTCAGGGGGTCTTTGATGGGCTCTGCTGCCTGAACCAAAGCATCCGTTTCAGGCAAACCTTTGGCTGCTTTCTGGCACAATGGGACCCAAAGCCAGGGGGTCTTTGATGGGCTCTGCTGCCCGAACCAAAGCGTCCTTTTCTCGCAAGCCTTTGGCTGCGTTCTGGCACGATGGGACCCAAAGCCAGAGGATCTTCGATCAGCTCTGCTCCCCCAGCAAATGCGACCCACCCCCACCACCCTCCGCACAATAAGCGGAGGGCAATTACGGAAGTCTTATAACAATTGGTGTTAGAACTATGTGTCGTTGGTGCACCCCAGCCACCTCAAAAATTGAACTTTGCATCAGGCGGTGGAACTGGGAGAGACTAGTGCCCCCAAGCTATCTTTGAACTCGAATTCTTCCATGGGGAGAGGGTAGTGCACCAGAGCCAGGTGGGTCACCAATGATACGTATGCCTGACGCGTGCAGTTGGCAAAGTCTGTGTTCCCAGACTTAAGTGTGGGGTGCCCGGGCACTGCTGGAGAACAGGTGTCAATCCAGGGCCCCCGCCGAGCCGGAGCTTACCCTGGAAAGGGTGATGGTCTTCGGGCAGAGAGGGTCTGGCTTTGGGGGCTGGGAGTTACGGAAGGCAGTAGCTCCTGGGCCCTCTGAGCCCAGAGTCGGGCCCCAGAAAAGGCGATGGTCTCCGGGCAGAGAGGGTCTGGCTTTGGGGGCTGGGGGTTACGGAAGGCAATAGCTCTAGGGCCCTCTGAGACCAGAGTCAGGCCCCAGAAAGGGCGACGGTCTTTTGGAAGAGAGGGTCTGGCTGTGGGGGCTGGGGGTTTACAGAAGGCAATAGCTCCAGGGCCCTCTGAGCCCAGAGTCCCGGCAAGCTTTGCTCAACTGAGAGCTAGTGGAGCGAGTCTGGGGTACGGTGTTTGGTGCGAGTGTCTGGATTGAAAGGTCCATTGAGAGGATGGTCGGTCTCTGTAACGGCTGGTGGGAACACGTTGGCGACGCTCACCGGTAGCGTTGTTTAGACCACCAGGCCTTGCCTGACTAAAGACCACCTTTCCCGGCTTACCTGTTGGGACGTCCCACGCCTGAAAGTACATGCTCGACCTCATCTGTCTCTGACCTCCCGTCGGGTTTACGGGAAACACGTAAATTTGTGGACTTAGGTTCTGATGACTTTGCGCCTGAACCGACCATCATCTGGCCGATAGGAACTCGTAGCACCCTAAGGGAAGGCACCCAGCCCAGCCCCCACCCTGGCCCGCCCTCTAAGGTGTGTCGAGGAAGGTCGACCTCTATGGGTGTGGTTGATTCCTTCCCAGCCTTGGGCGCGTGCTTTCAGGGGAGTTGAGGGGGGTCCCTCTGCACACAACCCCCACCCCCTTCCTGCCTCTATCTGTGGGAGAACCCAGATGGCCTGTCTGGTTTTGACCGAGCATGTCCGCCGCTCTGCTTGCCCGCCCACCCACCCGATCCCTGGGTTTTACCCCCCTTGCTGGTTCTCGGCCCGCGGCTCTACCTCCGCCCCCTCCCTCTCCCGGGGTGGGGGACAGGAGATGGGTTAGTGGGCTCAGCTTCTCAGCAGGGTTTCGGGCGATGTAAAACTGTCCCCCAGGGGCAGTTGTGGGATACGGTGTGGCGCCGGCTCCCAGGCCCGGTGTGTGCTCCGCCTGTCCGCCCGTCTGTCTGTCCATCCGTCCGCCCGCCTGTATGCAAGCCCGCCCACCCTCTGGGTTTATCCCAGCTGCCTCTCGTCAGAGTCTCCGGCTGGGTGAAATGCCAGGGCCAGTGTCGCAGGCTACGCTCTGGCTGGCTCCCTTAGCCCCTGTGTCTGCTGCATCCGACCCGCCCGTTCGCAAGCCCGCCCACCCTCTGGGTTTATCCCTGCTGCCTCTCATCAGAGTCTCTGGCTGGGTAAAATGCCAGGGCCAGCGGTGCAGGCTACGGGTCTAGGCTGGCTCCAGCCTCTCCTTCTGTGTTAGTGACCGTTCCATGCTTCTGTGTTGGTTCCTTTGTGAATTGGTGAGTGTTCCATGAGGCTCATACACTACTGATCCCTTTGAAAGGGAAAAAGGGCTTTGCAAAAGCTCCCATGGCTGACGCAGTGAAGCTGCCCAAAACCAAATTGTAACAGCCTGTAAAATGGGCATTGCAAGCCCGGTTTGAACCAAAGAATCTGAAGGCATCGGTTTACACCCCTGGCTGTACAGTCCCTTTAAAAATACCACTAGCGTCGTGACGCGAAAGTGGACACCTCCTTTTGAACAGCTCCTTGCGGCATGTGGGTCTCTTTCCCCCGCAGCAATTGTCTTGGGACGGTCATGGCCGAATGTGCGCTCTGCCTCAATGTCTACAGCTGGCTCTCTTCAGCGGTTCACAAGGTGGTAAACTCGGACGAGAAGAGGATGTTGCTCTCACTCGCTACTGGCCACATGGACACGCGCAAGACGTCCTGTCTGGTGCCCGGCTGTCGGAGCACGCCGGTCCGGCTCGACAGGCACCTGAAGCAGCATGCGTAGCTCTCTGCCTCAGCCCGGAAGGAGGCCATAATTAGAGCAAAGCACCGGAAGGTAACCCAAGAACTGCGGTGGTTGCAGGCCACTCACCCACCAGTTCCCATTATGTCACTGCTAGCATCATCAGAGGAGGAGGACCAGGACCCTGGCGACCCCGAAGCCGGGCGTCCGTGCGCTGCCCCCAGCTGCAGGCTCACTACGCAGCATGTCCAGGCCCAGCTCTCGGACCTCAGAAAGCAGGTGGACAAGGTAAGGTCCACCCTGGGTGAATTCACACGGCAGTATCGTCGGGAGTGGAGGAGGAGAGGAAGGAGTAGAAGAAGAAGTACAAGGTCTTTTCCTCCACCGGCACCATCCCCCATTGCGGAGCTCAGACGAGGTGCGGCCAGAGGGCTGCTCTGCTGGGTACACCTGACTTGGCTGGAGTAACTAAGAGCTGTTGGTGCCCCAGAATAGAAAAGAGAATATTTTTAGTTTTAATAATTTTTTTTTAACATTTTTTTTACATATAAATTTCCTCTTTGGGGCACCAACAGCATGGTGTATGAGGTTTGTTGGAAAAGTCTAATCTCTCTAATTGTAACAGATAGCCTCGAGTCCAACCCCGACACCCAGCAGCAGTGGCACTTCTATGGATTCCTTACGGCTTACCTGACCTCCATCTCAGGACACCGCTGTGGTGTGTTCCAGAATCTGACCATTCAGGAGGTTGAAGACGCCTCCAGAAGCCCGGATGGGACGCCCTTCGTCATCATTGTGAGTGTGACTCCTTAGCTCTGCGGGTGGGGGCCACCAGTAGTATTCACTCACCCACTCACTCACTCTGCTTCTTCCATGATCAGATCACTTCGCATAAGACTAACAGATCCTTCGGCGCTGCTCAGTTATCTCTCAACAAGGAAGAATACAGCTGGTTCCAGAGGTTCTTGGAGCTGCGGGCTGGTCTCCAGGGTGGGAGGCGGGCCACCTATTTCTTCTTTACCTCCAGAGCCATTGAACAAATATTTTCAATTTGCGTGGACCAGCATGGGGCTTCCCGGCAAGCCCACCTTCACTGACATCCGGACAGCCATCGCAACGTACGTGAGTATGTATGGGATGCCCCTGTTGCCACATGACCGACTGCGGCTTTGACCCTATAAAGGTTCTGTCCGTCTGTCTCTGATGCAGGCAAAGAATGCACATTCTTCAGAGGATCGGAGAAAGGTGGCACATTTCATGTGTCATGACACTTCAACCTCAGATAAATTCTACGCACTTCACCTCCGCCCTCTGCAAGCACATGAGCACCGCAGACTCTTCGAGAGGGCTTTGGTGGAAGAGGAGGAGGAGGAGGCGGCGGTGGGGGGCAGAGAAAGCCACCCACAGAAGGGGTGCAGGAGGGCAAACAGTCCAGAGTCACCCCTGGTAAGTCAGTTCCTCTTTGGCTAGCCAAAGCATGGATGTGAACAGCAGGGCACATGATGCTGGCTAACCGGCCTTACTGTCTCTCCTTTGCAGGAGGGAACGAGCAGGAGGATGCTGCCATGGCAGTCTGAGAAGGAAAATATCCAGGGGGCACGCCCACGCCAACCAACAGAGGACTCTGAATCATCCTGAATAAATAATATACAATTTTTTAAAACAATAAAGGTCATATGGTGTTCAGACGTTTATCGCCATGCAGTGTCTTTATTGGGATGGGCTGGTCATTATTCCTGCATCAGTGTGTTAAAAATGGCTTCAATCGGGACAAATGATCCCTCTCTTGTGTGTTTAAAGTTTCGCGTGGGACGCCAGTGTCCAGGTTCGGCCTTGTTTGAATGCTCATCGGGACAAATGATCCCGTTTGGAGCACAAGTAGGTGCTAGGCTGGCTGGGCTGACCAGGTCTACGCCTGGATTGAACAGCCATCTGGCCCATGGTCCAACTCTGGGTATTAGTAAGCCTCTCCCTGGACAGCTCTGTCCTTTGAGCTGCATAAAGAAGTCAGCTGATGGCTGGCCGAAAGTGCGGCTTGACTTCTGTGAGAAATGCTTTCTATTTGTGCAACATTGCGACTGGAGAACATCATAAATTAGTATGAGAATGATCACCTCAGGTACAAATGATGCTTTCTGCGCTTTTAGCTATTTATAGCCATAGCAGCAGCAGACAGTTTGCCTCAGATATTACAAATAAAATAACTAGCAAAAGGTTTCAAAATGAAAGTCAGAACTGTGAGAGTGCTAACCAATAAAATCAGTCAATCAATTGCCAATAGGTTTAATATGTATTAATTAGATTTTAAGCCTTACCATTTCGTTGGGAGTGCAGTGACTGGTATTTAAATGTTTCTGTCATGTTTTTTCACATTTGGTGCAGACAGTCAAATTGCTTGTCGCAGAACTCTTATCGTGTCATTTGTAGTTAGGCACAATGTTTCTCAGTAAATACCTGTGTCTCATCCTCCTGTCTGTTGTAAAAAAAAAACAAAAAAAAAAAAAACAGAAGGACTGCTAATACCTGTTCAATGGTGAATGCTAATTATTTAATCAAATACCGTAACATTTGTGAATATGTAGAATTTATAATGTCATGGTCAGGGAGAGACAAGTTCAGTCCTGGAGAGCCATAGTCCTGCAGAGTTTTAATCCAGCATTGAAAAAAAACTCACTTGCTTGTAGCTTTCTATTAAGACCTAGACCTCAATTGGCTTGTTCGGGTGTGGGTGGTTAGGGATGGAACAAACTCTAGGACCATCATATGGACTGAACTGGCCATTGTAAACTTAATTCACTGTTTTTCACACTTCACAATTGTCCATGTTGTTGGACGTAAATGGAGTCATGCCTTTGTTGCCTATGTTATTTTAATGCTTTGATAATATGTTAAAAAATATATTTAACATTCAGTAATATTATCAGTTTGACGGAGTGTCACTATACACACATAATATAATTCTAGAGTGAAGTAAATTCATTCATTAATTTTTCTTTGGCTTCATCCCTTATTTATCACCACAGTGGAATGAACTATCAGCTTTTCCAGCATAGATTTTACACAGCAGAAGCCCTTCCACCCGCAACACAATACTGGGAAATACCCATACACTCTCACATTCTCACATGCACTTATACACTATGACCAATTTTGCTTACTCGATTCACCATGCTACCCGGCTGAAGTAAATGATACATTAAAAACTACCATAATTTCCATATTAATTGATTTAGTTCAGACAAAAAATAAAAACTAAGTGTGTAAATTCTATATTAGTCTCAAATCAACTTTATAGAAATGAAAGTTTATGACTTTAGAAACATCATTTACTTTTTGTTTGTGTTTTTTTTTTTTACTTTTTGCCAGTCGTTTGCACATAGTTTTGTTCTTACATTTTTGGTCTGGTGTAATTTTAACGTGTTGTTTTATGACATCTGAAGTACCTTTACAACTCCTTTCATATGCAAAAAAATAAAATAAAATCACTTGACTGTTACCATATTGTGCTAGTGTGCCAACTATTGAGGTATGTGTTACTCAACTTTTTTGTCAGTATGTTATCATATTCATTATAACAAGAAACGTACTGAGGTGTACTTTTTAATGTTTAAAGTAGAACATATACCAAAACATTTACACAAACAGCATTGTTTAATTCAATGCTATTAATTCAGTGCTATGTCATTCACATAAGTAAATGAGAAAGGGAGAAAGAATTAGAAAAAGGGAGTGATAAGTTTGGATTCCTGGATGATAAATGGAGGATTGTGAGAGATCGTTACTGAGTGAGCAAGGACATCTATTTAAATACACACTATGAACCTACCTGTAATTTTACTTTGTCTACAGTACTGCAGTTCCAAAAACATACAATATTTTACCAAAAAAA
>CAIGQZ010000690.1:16270269-16296814 GCA_903798205.1 Danio tinwini
CACACACACACACACACACACACACACACACACACACACACACACACTACACACACACTACACACACACACCTCTTGCGTCCACTAGGTTTTGATGGTGTTGTATTCTTCTTCCAAGTCTCATTCTGTTGGGGTATCTGTCTATTGCCCAGTGGCATATCTGTGAAGTTACAACAGTGATAAACACATTAACAAATAATTTTCATAACCCACAACAACACAAGCCACAACTACACCTGGAATAACATGTTTATGTACTGAATAAACAGACCCAATACATTAAGCATTACATCTATTTAACAATCTATTGTTTTAATAATATTTATTGATTTTAGTTTATGGAATTTCAAAGTGCTATACAATATACATTACATAGCATTTGTGTCCATATAAAATACATTTTAAGATGTTCAATTATGTGCAAATACACTATTCAATATAACAAAAGAGCAAATATATGTATTTAGTAGGGCTGCACAATATATCGTTGTAGCATCGATATTGTACAGTAATAGCTGTTGATATTGCCGATATTGTCTTATGTTTTAATTGCTATGTATGTGATGTAGGTTTTATTTTAATTAGTATTGATTGTGTTCAGCACTTTGGGCAACGTTGTGTTCTAAAAAAATGTGCTATATAAATACTAACTAACTAACTTGTAATATGCGCATCTGCAATCGCCAGAGTTATAATGACCAGAAACCACGTTTCACGTTTCAGAACATTGTTTGTGGAGTCATCACAAAATTAAACCCTAATAGAATGAAAGATTTTCAATTGAATGTTTTAAGGAACTGTGACTAAAATATCAAATGAATTTAAACCAATAAATTAAATTGAACAATGATTAAATTGTATTTAATTATTTATACAATGAAGACAATATAATGTTATTTGAATAATGTTGAACTTATGTTTTTAGACTCCACAGAAAACCATAAAACACACAAAAAAAGTTAAATCTTTTTTTCTATTGTATTTATCTATGCTTGCAAATTGTTTATTATGTTTCATGCAGATGTATGAATTCTTTATACGTAGAGCTATTTAGGTCAGCTTTTGTAAAATTATGTTCATATCGCAATGTACACTGCAGAAAAAACTAAATATTGCATGTCAGTTTTTTCAATATTGTGCAGCCCTACTATTTAGTTCCAATGAATGGAGGTATCATCAGGTTGGAAAAAAAAATAAAATTCGATGTACTGTAATACCATGATGTAACCACTAGATGCCTGTATGCACTAAACAGAAACATACATATCACAAGAGCAGCTATGTCTCTTAACCAAATAATTTTACAATTTCCAACCACATCCATGTTACCTATCAGGTAACATAATTTGTACCAATCAGATATAAAATAAATGATACAATTCTAAGCTAAATTGATGGTCAATTGTAAATAGTGACTCACCCTGACTAGACTGTAGTGTTGGCTGCTTTTCTAAGCTCTGGTCTTCTTGACCTCTCTGACCAACTGACCCACAGCTTTGGAGGGGAGAACTGATGTAAAAGAATAGAGAAAACAACAACAATATGCTTGATTATTATGTTTAATTATAACAAAGGGTTTAATAGTTCACCCAACAATTATAATAATAATTTGTCAAAAAAACCTTGAGCAAAAAAAAAAAGACTTGAGCTTTACTGTGCAGATTGTCTTTACAAAGTTAAACTCCCTACAACTGGTCTAGCATGCAATTCTTTTTTTGCCAGAGTCTGTTTTTGATAACAGAGTCGGTTTTTGTTCGGTTTTGATAACATTGCTGTACGAGTATTTTTGTAATTCTCGAAACTGCCAAATATAAAGTCTGAATTCTGATAAAAATGTCATAACCTTAAAAAATAAATAAATAAATAAATAAATAAATAAATAAATATACTATATGTACTGCTTAAATTGGGTGTAATGACAAAATTTGTACCCATTACATTGTGCTACTAGAACTGTGTGATTTGAAGCCGTAATATTGCCCTGAACTACCCCAAACTCCAACCCTAGAACTATTTAAATAGTGTTGGTAGCAAAACGCAACATAAATGAACACCTGTGACACATGTACACTAACTGTAGTAATGACGTTGGCAGTTATAATTCTCTTGGACCAATAATTGATCAGCAGTGTGTACATGTCAAGTTTTAGTTACAGTACACCTTGCGTGAAACAATTTCCGAGGCACTAGGTATGGAAACCATGGAAAACCCCATTTTGAACTGTTGTATATAAAAATTGTTCCACAAAAACAAAAGTAACAGCTTACAGGGGTAAATGGTACATTGTTCATTTTTAGGTGCACTTTTTCTTTAAGTTAATTCCTAGAGTTGTTTTTCCAGACCTTACTGTCATCTGTAAACTCTCCGTCTTTCTTTGTGCTGCTTCACTGATGCCGTTTTCCCTTTGTCTGCAATTCTCAGAGCTCTGATGGAGAGAGAAACAGTCAGGGTCATTCACACCAGCATCAGACACTTCCCTTTAATGCACTTCCTTGAAGTCTTACCGACTGCTTCTCCACTGGCCCCTGCTTATATTCCCGATCGGGCTGGGAGTGTAAAGTGCTTTGAGTTTTGGGAAGGACTGGTGGTGCAATCGGTGAATGAGGGGTTAGAGGGGTCACAGTCTCTTCCAGAATCTTCTGCTCCTGCAATGAAAAAATAACACAGTTACTGGCAATAGCTTTTATGCTTTATTAGATATCTATTAGATGTTTAAACATTGAAGTATTGACTAAAACAAGGCTAAACATCAGTAAAAAATCTAATAGACTAGACTAAAATAAATATACAAGTCTATTGAGTTATTTGATGAATAGTCTATTTTGGACTATTGTTAGATGTCAATTCGATTTTCACTGACAGACCAAATTTAGCCTAGTTTTAGACAAGAAGTCGATGTTTACAAATCTATTAGACATCTATTAAACACTAAATTGCTTGATGATTGATGAGTTACCTCAGATAATTGAGAATTATATGTCAAGCCATTTTGTTCATCTTATGATGATGTATCATAGTAGATGAGTATGATTTTTGAGGAAGAATACAGAAAAAAACATATACACACACACACACACACACACACACACACACACACACACATATATATATATACAACTCAAGGCAGACAGTCCAACAGACACTACATGTTGCTGGGTTCCACGAACAAAGACCAAGGAGGACACCACTACTCCAGAGAAGGCACACAAAATGTTCATCTGGACAAAGAAAACTTCTGGTCTTCTGTTTTATGGTCAAAAATTGAAAAAGTTCAATAAAATTTTAATTGTTTGGAAAAACAGAAGCAGACTTCATTTGGTGGAAAAAGGTAGAGACTTTAACTCTAAGTACACCATCCCCATTATCAAACATGGTGGTGGGAATCTTTAATTTTTGGGGGGTGTTTTTCAGTTGGTGGACCACAGAATCTAATCAAGGAGGAATACATCAAAATTCTCAACAACAACATCAGGCAGTCTACAAAACAACTTGGCCTTTTGCACCAGTGGACATTTCAGCATGACAAAGACCCAAACACACAGCACTTGAGTCCTGACTCAAGCTAAAGATCAGGGTGATGGCAAGCAGACCACCTATAGCAATTACAGGAAGCATTTGATTGCTGTAATAGCCAATAAATGCTTTTCTATTGATTATTGAGAAGGGTATGGACTTTTTGAAATGCCACTTTCACTTTGTTCAGACATAAAGAGATGCTAAGAAATAGTATTTTGTATATTATGTATTTAAGGTGGCATCATCTTTTATCAAACAGATTTTCATAAACTCATCCTGTTCTCAGCTGAGAGAAGAGATTATATGCAACACTGTCAAATATAAAGTAACAGTGCAAACAAGATTTGCATGTCCACAAGGAGGTACCAGTACTTACCAGGCAGTTTTTAGACTGTTCATTAGAATTACATCCTGCCACATTAATATTAGTATGTAGGTGGCTTTTAAAAGACCCATCATACAGTATTTATCTACACAAATAAATATAAAGAGGAAAACCAATACCAATTTAGTATGCAAATATTAAAAAGGCATCAGCGCTATCAGTTACATTTTTAATTGTAGCAAATATTCTGAAAATGTAGCCTTCAAGATCCCCAAAGAGAGTGGCTTCACCTCCTCATGGTAGCGTCTCTCCTCCTCCTCCACCTCTTTTTGTGCCTGCTCCCACTCCTGCTTTAGCTTCTCCTGCTCACGTCGATATTTCTCCTATGATCACACAAAGACATTTAATGCAGATTTAAAAGTGATTCATATCTAATACTAAGAACTTAATATGTGCAGGACTGAGATCTGAAGTGAAATGTTTCATCAAGGTTGTTTCCTCATACACACAGTCACACACACGCAGGAATGTCTTCATCACAAGCAGGGATTTGTGTATCATGCTGGGTTATGATCAGAGTGATGTTAAATGACACATATTTCATCAACTTTTAGCTGCTAAATTGTGCAAACTGATTTGGAAGCTATTCATGATCAGCTCCTGGGGCTATCAAAAAGTATTTCAACACTTAAGTGTAACTCAAAATTCTGCCATTATTCATTCTTCTGTGGAACATAAAATATTTAGAGAAATGTGTTTTCTGTCAAAGTTTAAAGTGCCTCTGTTATGTTACTTTAAAGATTCCTAATTAAGTTTTGAAGGTGTCCTGCAAGAGATTTACATCTATCTTAGGTATAATTTTCATTGTATTTCAAGAATGCAGTCTTCTTCCTAGGGACTGCTCTGTTGTGATTGGTCAGATCTGTTGTGATTGGTCAACTTCTAACAGCATGTGTCATAAAAATTAATGTCTATTATTATGTCTAAATGCAGGCTACCTCAGCACTTGTAAACACAATGAAACAAACAGAACTAGTGGTCAATTATTGTGTCTGTTTTGACATTTTTATTTAAATCCCATTGGTTTTGTCTTCTTATTGCAGAAAATATTTCAAATGCTAAAAACACAAACTCTCCCAGGCCTCAGCTGCCACGAGATTATTGGACTGTTATTGTTGGGCAGCCATATAGATCATAAGCTGGCATTATGCAAATCTAATATAAACCTTCATACTGTAGGCACCTGCTTCGAATGTTATCCCTCCATTGAATGGTAGTTATCATTGCTTATCTGCTGATAGATATGGGTCAGTAGGGGCCTTCTATGCCTACTGGTAGGCTCAGAAAGCTGTTATCATCCATTCACATGGTTAATCAGCTATACTAATAGAGAACACTCTCCAGATCTCCTCTCAGTGATATGGTTGGGGTAGTGGTAGATGTTAATAAAAAATACAATTAATGGGAAATTTAATAAGTAATATAAATAATTCTCGTTAACTTCTGGCCATAGCAGTATGTGATCTATAGCCGATTAACCATGAATAGATGATAACAGCCTTCTGAGCCTACCAGTAGGCGCAGAAGGCCTCTACTGGCCCATATCTATCAGCTGATAACACCCATTCAATCGAGTGATAAAATTCGAAGCAGCTGCTGTAGGTTTGTATAGGACTTAATACTACAATTACTGTCAATAATATTTATTTCAGGCAGTTCTGAATCAGTTCTTTCACTGGGAAGACAAGAACTCCTTTCATTGTCTACATTGATCTTTTAAGACATTATACAACGCACATTTACATGCATCTACTGTACAATAAACATGATAAGTAATATCTGAAAACACAACAGAGGCACACAGTGGGTATCTTCCACAAAAGACAGTCAAGCATAAACAGTTGAAATGCAACAAGTAAATGTAAATGATGGCAGATTATACATTTTTGAGGTGACCTTCTTGTAAGTGTCCAAATACTTTTAGGGGTTGCTGTATCTTCATCCTCATTTGGTTTAGTCTAGTGCACAGCTGAAAACCAGGCAACAGCCCAAGTGTGGGTTACAAAATCTAAAACATGCATCCTCCCTTCTTATCAATCAGTTCTGATTAAAGCTCTACTGAGAGACAAGATAAAGTACTTCACTGAATTTCAGATATCCAGTTAGATTAGGGGGTGTTCACACTTGTAGTTTAAGCTTCTTTATTGTTTAGGATCGAACAAAAACATGTAGTCTTGTGCAGTGCATCTGGAAAGTATTCATAGTGCTTCACTTTTCCAACGTTTTTTATGTTACAGCCTTATTCCAAAATACATTAAATTCATTTATTTCCTCAAAATTCTACACACAATACCCCATAATGAGTAAAAAAAAAGATTTTTTTTACTCAAAGATTTTTTTTAAAGTGCAGCAAATTTATTACAAAAAAACAACAACTGAAAAATCACATGTACAAAAGTATTCACAGCCTTTGCCGTGAAGCTCTAAATTAAGCTCAGGTACATTCATTTTCCACTGATCATTCTTGAGATGTTTCAGCAGCTTTATTGGAGTTCACCTGTGGTCAATTCAGTTGATTGGACATGATTTAAAAAAGGCTTACACCTGTCTATATAAGGCCCCAGGGTTGACAGTGCATGCCAAAGCACAATCCAAGCACGAAGACAAAGAAATTGTCTGTAGACCTCAGAGACAGGATTGTCTTGATGCACAAAGCTGGGGAAGGTTACAGAAAAATTTCTGCTGCTCTGAAAGTTCCAATGAGCACATTGGCCTCCGTCATCCGTAAGTGGAAGATGTTTGGAACCACCAGGACTCTTTCTAGAACTGGCTGGCCATCTAAGCTGGGTGATCGGGGGAGAAGGGCCTTAGTCAGGGAGGTGATCAATAACCCGATGGTCACTCTGTCTGAGCTTCAGCATTCTTCTGTGGAGAGAGGAGAACCTTACAGAAGGACAACCATTTGTGCAGCAATCCACCTATCAGGCCTGTATTGTAGAGTGGCCAGACGGAAGCCACTCCCCACCTGGAATTTGCCAAAAGGGATCTGAAGGTTTCTCAGACCATAAGAAACAAAATTCTCTGGTCTGGTGAGACTAAAATTGAACTCTTTGGAGTGAATGCCAGGCATTACATTTGGAGAAAACCAGGCACCACTCATCACCAAGCTAATACCATCCCTACAGTGAAGGATGGTGGTAGCAGCATCATGCTGTGGGGATGTTTTTCAGCAGCAGGAACTGGAAGACTAAACAGGATAGAGGGAAAGATGAATGCAGCAAATGTACAGAGACATCCTGAATGAAAACCTGCTTCAGAGTGCTCTTGACCTCAGACTTTGGCGACTGTTCGTCTTCCAGCTGAACAATGACCCAAAGCACACCACCAAAATATCAACGGAATGGCTTCAAAACAACTCGGTGAATGTCCTTGAGTGGCCCAGCCAGACCTTAGACCTAAATCCTATTGAACATCTCTGGAGAGATCTGAAAATGGCTGTACACCGTCGCTTCCCATCCAACCTGATAGAGCTTGAGAGGTACTGCAAAGAGGAATGGGCAAAAATTCCCAAAGACAGGTGTGTCAAGCTTGTGGCATCATACTCAAAAAGACTTGAGGCTGTAATTGCTGCCAAATGTGCATAAACAAAGTATTGATCAAATGCTGTGAATGCTTATGTACATGTGATTTTTCAGCTTTTTATTTTTAATTAAATTTGCAACAATTTCAAAAAATCTTTTTCACATTGTCATTAAGGGGTATTATGCACACAATAGTAATCTTTTAACCCTTTCCTTTTTTAAATGTAAAGATGTTTGTGTGCTGCTGACTTTAGACCACCTTTTAGTTGGTCAAGGGCTCTGTCTATTCTATGTAGCCTTAAAAAAGCAATGCACCAAATATGCAAACCACACACACACCCTTTCCAGACTAGCACAAAAGAGTGCATATGAGCAAATACGTTTGCTATTTAAACAAAAAAGAGCAGAATGTGAAAATAATACCTGTGCCAGGCTGAAACTAGCAAAAAAACACTTGTGTCACACTGATGTGTTCCACATTGCATTGCACCAGGCGTCTGATAGGGCCCTTAGAGATCATGCTTTTTTTAAAAGCTAATTTCTAAAGGGATAGGTCACCCAAAAATGTACATTTACTCACTATTTACTCAAGGGGTTGTAAAATATAAATATTGAAAAAAATGTCAGAACCCACTGACATCCATAGTCGGAAAAAAATAGTATACTGTAGAAGTCAATGGCAGCTAGTTTAATTTTTTTTTTTTTCAAAATATCATATTCTGTGTTAAACAGAAGAAAGAAACTTGAAAGAAACAGATGACATAATTTTCTGCTTTGGTTGAACTAGCCCTTTAAGATAAATTTAAAGATACCAACAAAAATGCCTTACCAAATGTAACAAACATACAAAACAATGCAGTGTGCAGGGCTAAATGTGCTTGTTGTACATGTGTGTACATGTGATGATATTTAGCAACTCATGAAAAGGTAAACATGTTTAAAGTAGCCTCAAAATTTCTGTCACACATATACAAAGATCTGCTCCAAGAAAATGCATTGCTAGAAACTATATAACTGTAATGGGCAAAACTGCAAATGGGATGAGAGAAAAAAGATACAGTTGAAGTCAGAATTATTAGCCCCTTTGAATTTTTTTTCTTTTTTAAATATTTCCCAAATGATGTTTCCAGAGCAAGGAAATGTTCACAGTATTTGTGATAATATTTTTTCTTCTAGAGAAAGTCTTATTTGTTTTATTTTGACTGGAATAAAAACAGTTTTAAATTTTTTAAACACCATTTTAAGGACAAAATTATTGGCTCGTTTAGGCTATATTTTTTCTCTATAGTCTACAGATCAAACCATCCTTTTACAATAATTTGCCTAATTACC
Organism: Danio tinwini; assembly: GCA_903798205.1. Classification (NCBI taxonomy): domain Eukaryota; kingdom Metazoa; phylum Chordata; class Actinopteri; order Cypriniformes; family Danionidae; genus Danio; species Danio tinwini. The sequence goes on from CAIGQZ010000690.1 coordinate 16,279,024, forward strand.
CTAACCTGCCTGGTTAACCCAATTAACCTAGTAAGGCCTTTAAATGTCCCTTTAAGCTGTATAGAAGTGTCTTATTAAATATCTAGTAAAATATTATTTACTGTAATCATGGCAAAGATCAAATAAATCAGTTATTAGAAATGAGTTATTAAAACTATTATTTTTATAAATGTGTTGAAAAAAATCTGCTCTCTGTTAAACAGAAAACGGGGAAAAAATAAACAGGGGGTGATAATTCAGGGGGGCTAATAATTCTGACTTTAACTGTATGCTTGAGTATTCTAGTTTTCTACTTGTTTAGATGTCTTTTAGTTCATATGTCTGTCAAACCCCACCAAAAATAAATGGTAGGAAGCATATTTAGACTACCTACTTGTGCACACAAAAGTTCAGCCGGCAGCATTCACACTTATTCAAATGAAATGCACTAAAAGAGCTGAACCAAACCTGCCAAGTGTAAACACACCCTATCACTTTCTGTTATCAAGCACAATATAGTTCATTTATTTTTGAAGAAAAGTAAACTTAATCATGCAATCTAAAGAGATCAACCAAAAATGAACATTCTGTCATCCTTTACTCACTCTAATTACATTCCATATGAAAAGAATATGGCGTTATCTACAGTAAATGAATACCCATACTGCTTTTTACTTCAACCAAAGCAAATGTTGACCAAAAGGAGTCTTTGGTCCCCATCCACTTTTATTGTATTTCAAAAATCAGCCTGTACATTCTAATGACAAAATTTTCATTTTTAGGTGAAATATATCTTATATGTTTAAGCAACATAAGCATAACTTGCTGATTGCCTGGTTAGTCTATAGTCTGCTTGACTTGTAGAGACTAAGCATGCTCAGGTTGTGCTCTTGAAGCTGCTTTGATTCTCAGTGCTGGCTCAAGCAGGGCTCTCGTTGCTCAAGCCGTTGTACCTGAAGCATGCGTTCCTGCTCTTGCTGCCACCTCTCCTGACGCTTGCGCTCTTCCTCAGGGTCCCAAGAAAAGTGTTCACCACGATTCACCAGATTCAGCACTGGGGGAGGGACCTAACCGTACCATCCGCAATGATATGAACCCACAAGCACACACGTCGAAGGATGTGGATGCACCAAAGGATGCACCAAACAACACCAAAAACAGTGAGAAAGGAAGTGGACAGACAGAACGTTCATCTATTACCCCTAAAGTAGTCTTGACTATCTGTTCTATTAGAAAGAACAAAGCTGATGAGTGTTAAAAGACAAGAAAAGCATGGAAAAGTTGAACTGTTTTCTCATCTGGTATTGAATATTCTACAAAAGTGGCATTTTGGAAAGGATTTATTTCATTTTGCAGATTTTATGTTCATAAAGTATATAAAAATATGTGTAAAAAGTATATATGACCCTTTCAAAGATGCCATAGAATGTATAATAAGTGTTCAGTACATGGAAATGGCACACTGTAAGCCTCACACACTATTGTTTCTGCATTCTCATGCAAGTCCCTGTAAAAAACAAGCCAAATATAGGATCATTAATATGCGTGCCTCAATAAGTGTTTAATTGGCCACAACATTTCCTATTGAGATTACAACAATCCTAATGTTTTTGTTTATTTAACCTTGTATTATAATTACTATGTGTATGAGACTCATTTTGAAAATGAGACAAACTTTAAGGAAGAGTAAGCAGTTCAGTGAAGCAGGCGGCCATGCATGACCACAAAGTGACTCATTTGTTTACATTGTATCAAAATACAAAATGCAGGATATACAGATTAATGTATTTAATGCCACACAGAAAAGCTACCTAAAAGGTCTGTTCTGCATCTTCTTTTATTTAACATGTATATTGTAAAATTTGTCATGTGTGTTGGTAATGAAGCAACAGACATGTATGTTTGCACTGAGGCAACAGGCATATGTAACCTGCTAAGTATTAGCATTGTGTATGCACCATGTCAAATCACTCAGTTATTACTGTGATTTTTCTGGGAGTGAAAGTACATCAATACACTTAAAAAAACTGTTGTTTATGCAGAGGGTGATATTAATTCCTGCCTGTGTTTTCATATAGGTTAAACAACACAACTCTAAACAAAATACAACCCTAAATACACTTCTGTCTGCCCCTTTTGTAGAGTTTAATTATAATTTAGCCTATAGGTTTTCCACAACACAACTCAGAAGCAAACTACAGTAGGTTAATCTGATGGCATCTACTTAACTTCTTCAAATATTTTTGATTATCTTCCAATTTTTATGCTTATTTTGCATGTGTGTATTTCAGAGTACACCATGCTGTGTGTGTGTGTACTGGTTTTGGTTACAATGACAGTATTTTGTATGATGACATGGGTATGACAAAGCTGTATTCTATTATGATGGTTTACGATGACATGCCTATGGTTTCTGGAGAATTTTTGCACTTACCTAAGCCACATACCTTCTATGTAGTCTATGGGTCTGTGAGCTCATTTGATCTTATGTGCATGTTGTGGCATGTTGGTGTGGGAGTGTCAATGTTTACCTTTTTACTGGCAGCGTGCTTGTGGGTCTGCTGACTTGAAATCAGCATGCTACTGCTACAGCTTATGTATATATATATATATATATATATATATATATCAGTGAGTTGCTGTTCATGTTACAGTCTGTGTTTTATCAGGAATTTTATTCAGGAGTCAAGCTTGTCAGGTGACATTCTTGTTATTCGAGTTTGGAGTTTCAGGCACTTTCTTGTTTCTGAATTACTATCTGCACTGGCTTCATCTATAGATTTCGGCCGTAATGGAGAACTTAATATCATCATTTGCACTGCCTTCATCTACAGAATACAGTAGAATTTTCGTAAAAAAAATGTACTCGCACTTGCGTTTTGTTGTTATTTTATGACAATGGCACCTTTAAAAATTCATATCAGCCATTGAAATTATATAAAAGATCGCTCTGAACAAATCTTGCTGTATCACATTATCATCATGTACTGACCTTTATGCACTACATACATATAAAGCCTGCCGTCAAAAACTCACCAGCATGGCTTCTTGTTCCTTGGTAACAGTAAACCTCTGAATGTTAGATCTGGTTTCAGGAGCATGGGTAGTGTAGTATTTCATGGGCATTTCAAGTATTATTTTTTACAAATTTAGCAGTTCATACTTTTAACATGAACTGTTTGTAACCTTTTGATTTAATTTAATTTGTCATTTTTTTATCTATGTTGTCAGATTCCTTAGAATCAATCTAAATCTATTAAATTAAATTCTATTAGATTTAATCAGTTAAACGATATGAATATGGTATAAATATATCTTTACAAAAAGCCATATCCAATTAGTTAAATTCTATGAGATTGGTTTACTTAATATTTGGGGGCAAATTGATGCAGCTCTATACTCCACACAATAGATGAATTAGTAAGAAGCGTTTAAAGCACAATACATTTTGTGATATTATTACATAAATATTATTTGTTGATTTATGTTGAACTAACAAATATCAATCACAAAGTTTATTAGTTCAATTATGTTAAAAGTATGTAATCCTAATTAAAGTACATAAGGCTTATTTGTTAGGCCTAAATTCTTTTTAAGTGTAGTTGTTTAGTAGCATAGGTATATATGCATAATGTATGGACTGATAATTTAGATTTATATTATATTTATGACTTTATTATTATGACTATTATTATTTATTAACTGTATTATTATGTATTAAAGATTATTATGATTTACAAATCAGATATTAAGACATTATTCCGCATGAACATATTCTGAATCCCTTAAGCCTGTCCTATGGCTAAATTTAACCACTTACTTAATAACCACTTAATACTTCTTTAAATATTATTAAGCGGAAACTTTAATGAAGCAGAAGTTGTTTAAAACCATTTTAACTGAATTACTTATCTTTGCTAAAAAATAATAACATATTACCAGATGAAAAAACATCAGAAACAAACTGAAGATGTCACGGTTGCAGTCTGTGCACACTTCCTGGTGTGTCTCTGTTTTTGTCATGTGATTTGTTTATCAGCTCCACTGATTATTGGTGTCAGCTGTATCTTATTGTCTTTGCTATATATGTGCTTGGCGTTCTTTTGTACCTGGTCAGTTCGTTGTTACTCATTGCTCTCTGTGTTTTAGTAGGAAGCTTGATTATTTTGGATCTGCCTGTCGTCCCGAAGATATTTCGGATCTGCACTTCTTGGACCTGTGTTATCTCTCCTGCACCCTTTTCTGTTTTGTTTTTTGATCTATTTTTTTTCATCCGGTCAATAAAGACCTTGCAATTAGATCCTCCCTGTTTTTTGTATTTTTTACCCCGCGACAGAACGAACTGACCAGGTACAAAAGAACGCCAAGCACATATATAGCAAAGACAATAAGATACAGCTGACACCAATAATCAGTGGAGCTGATAAACAAATCACATGACAAAAACAGAGACACACCAGGAAGTGTGCACAGACTGCAACCGTGACAGAAGAGTTTGAGGAAAGAAGAAAAAAAGGAATACAAGATGAATAGATTTAATGGCATTACTTACATTTCCATGAGTCTTTTCAGCCATATCTGGAAAATGAAAACAAAGCACATTTTTAGACCTATACGTTCAACAATTTCATTAATGATTATTATAATTTTTTTTTAATTATTATTTGCTTAAAAAGAGGGGACTGGCTGTAATGAATTAAAACATAAAAACATAAAAACAATAAAAACAATCAATGAATTACTTAATTATCTTAACTGTTATATTAATATAAAGTTTAATCTAGACTTTTGTGAAAGAGTCACATTATACTAAATACTGGACAATTCAGTAAGAAAAATGAATTCAGTGCAATACAATTTTACTTTGTACAAACGTTTGAGCAAAACATTAAAATAAAAAATACACAAACACATAAAAGGTCAATACTGTAAATTTAGCTACTTGCTTAAATAATGGAGATTTACACCATGATAAATAATATTTTCATGTCTCTCAGAGGTTGTGACATAACATACTGTAACAATGGGTTATGTGAGGTTAGACCACAATTACAGTCATGAATTAGTCTGGCTTGCAGCCAATGGGAGACTCCATAAGACGGGACTCAACTGGTGAGCTGTTTACCTGATGGGGTGAAGAAATCTCTGCGCAATTTAGGATTACTTGACAACGATGTTAACTGAGCACTGACAGCCAACTCTAAACAATGACCCAAAAATGGGAAGAAATGAGAGTTTACCTTTGGCCTTTAATTGTATATAATATCTAATGGGAGAAATGAACTTCAGGGTGAAAAATACTGGCTATAGCTGTATAGCTATAGTGTTGAATAACACTCACCTGCTTTGGTTCTGTATGATCCGGGCCTGGAAGATTCTGACTCATTTGTTGATTTCTGTGGGGTCTCAGCTCTTAGTTCACTGACCTAAATTCAAACAGATACAGAAAATTAACTTAATTAGGTTACAGTGATTATTTGGATGGTCTCTTTTAAACATTTTGCTGATTATGAGTATTTTTGGAATTACATGTCAACTACTGTAAGTAATGCATGAGCAGACTGTTAAAGTTAGTGAAATATGTTAAATGTACTTGCAAAGTAGTTTGTAACATTTAGGGCTGTATTTTAACAAACTAGGCACAAAGTCTAAAGCACATGGCGCAAAAGCATTAAGCATTAAAAGCTATTTTAAGGACAGAAAAATACACTCTGCACCCCGGCACATGGTCTAACAGGGTTGTTCTTATTCTCTTAATGAGTTATGAGTGTGTTTTGAGCATAACGTGCATCAAACCAATCAGAGTCTCATCTCACATTCCCTTTAAAAGTCAGTTGCGTCTCGCCATGGTGCATTTGCTATTTACATGGCAGAATTTCACTAGCGAGAAAACAGTTAAACAAACCATCTGCAGCTTGAGGATAAACAGCCTCCTCCATTGGGTCTCTTTACTTTCTCTTTACTTTACTTTTACTCTTTACTTTACTCTTTTACTTTTGTGGATAAGGAAACGATTGAAACGCACTCCACCGAGGACATCCATTAGCCTACATATTTAATTTTGTTTGTTAGGTGCAAAACTTTTGTTTCAAAACTATTTCTAAAATCAGTTCTAATTTCCAGCAAATGAATAAATACGAATAATAACTAAGTGTGGTCAAAAAAACTGAGTTATATCTAGACACACGTCCTATTCTTATGTCCCATATGGTGATGCAAACGTCTTCAAAACCCGACAGATGGACAAATCTATAAACTAGTTTTTATTAAAACAAATATAAATATGCCAGGGCCATTTATATCCCAAGTTTTTATATTTATGTAGAAAATTATAATTTTTATAACATTTTAATCCTTTATTTTTTTGTGTTATGTAAATATATTTGTGAACTGCTTTACATCCTGTGTGTATTGCAATGTTTAAGCGTTTGGACCTAACACGCTCTGTGCTGAACTTTAGACCGGCTTTTAGTTGGTCAATGGCATGGTCTATTTCATTCAGCGCAAATGGATTTGCTATTTAAACAACGTGGCACAAAACGTGAAAATTAGGGTTGCGCTGATCTGAAAATAGCAACAAATTGCACCATACACGTCTTGCGCCTTACTGTGCCCTAATCTATATAACTTACTAGTATATATATATAAATGTTACTTTTATTTAATTGAGGTCAATGGCAAAAACATTACAGTGGATTAATCACAATTCCAGGATTTGATAAATAAGTAATAATATCTAATAATAAGTAATACATACTAGTGTCTTTTAAAAAAAGTAATAATAGTAACAATAATAAAAGTACTAAGATTAAGCACTAGTAACTAATGAAAAAGTAGCCTACTACGTAATGGAAATGATACTATAAGGTAAAAATAAAATAAGCATTTAGGCTTGCCATACTAAATCTGGACAAGGATTAATCTTTTTAGCGTTCATGTGCCAATTACTTGTGTCTGTGAATTCCACTGTATGTGCAAAAACGTACAATAACAATTTGGCTTTGAATGGATTAAGGTGGCAGACTATTAATACTAATCTGCGGACGTTTTTTGCTATTTCTGCAGAGAATTATATATATATATATATATATATATATTTATATATTTTTTTACTTTAATTTATGGTTAAAATGCAAATCCAATTAGATTAATTTTTTTATAGCAAATCAATCATTCAAAGCAAGTTTCTCATATAATTTATCTACTAAAAGACAGAACATGTTACTGTACAAACTGCATTGTACATAAATCAGATGAACATTTTCATATTAGTCAATGATATTACTGTAATTAATTTAAAAAGCGAAAAATATATATATTTACACACATTTACTCAAGTAAATAAACAGAATTAATGATGATAAACAAATTAAAAATCTGCTGAAATCTGCAGAAAATCTGCGGAATTCTGCACACGCAGATTCTGTGTGGGCCTACTAATGAGTGATAGATTACATGCAGTTACAAAGTTACTTATTGCCAGCACAATGTCTAAAGAGACCATCAAAATAAAGTATTACTTTCATTCTTCTAATTACCATGATATACGCAGAGCTGGGTAGATTACTTATGAATTCTAATCAGTTAATTATTACAAATAGCATGATACATTTTTTGAACAACAATAAAACTTTACTTATAATCATTTTCTCTATCATTTTCTTATAATATAACATTTCTTACACATTTCTGGATTATTACACATTTATGGTAATGTAATTTGACTCCATTTGGATTACAATTGGATTACTTATGTGCTAAGCCTTATTTGATTTCACATATATTAAAGTTGAACAATCTTGTACTATTTTAACAGATAAAAAGAAAAATATATACTCCATTTTTAATCACCAATAAAAGCCTCAACAGTTTATAGTGAGATATAGACAGTAAATCTTTAAAAACACTAACATTTATATGTTTGCTGATAATAACACTCAAAACAATATCCCATTTTATGACTTTAAATCATTTACCAAACATTAAACAAATTTCAAAACTGCAACATTACAAAACCAATATTAAAAAACTAAAAATCATGAATGCATGTCAGGCTGAGCATTATTATAATATTTTAAGTAAAAAAGTTGCATAATTAGGATATTTAATCAACTGTGAACAGCTTACTGCCACTGTATAAATAATATGTAACCACTATGCAATCCATTAAAAAGTAACTGTAGTCTGATTACAAGAATTTTAAAAAGCAGTTACTAGCCAGCTCTATATATGTGCAAAAACTCTTTTCTGTACACTTTTATATATGTACAGTACAGTACAGTATGCAAAAAAAAACAACAACAACAACAACAGAATTAAGAAATAAACAAACCTGTGCAGAAGTCTCCATCTGAATCACATCTTGTAGACTGGTATCACTCATATCCATCTTATCTGTCTTTTCTCGATCTACACATGAACGAAGAACATTTACAAAAGAATATGAAACAAGGGAGTCTAATACTAATACAATTATCAAATAAAAGCTGACCAACCTGTAACAGTCTCCTCTGGATTTATCTCCAACACTTTTGGGGATTCAAGGACATCTCCGACCTGCGGGACTGTCCGTCCTTCAATCTGAACAATATGGAAAGACTTTATAAATGTTTCAAGAAAATACTCAGCTACTACAGTATATTGAATGTAAACCCTGCTTGTTTTGCTTGTAACAGCACATATTGACCTCTGTAGTATCTCTGTGTTTCTCTGGGCTCTCTGCTGTGCGTGTGGATGAGAGCATGTGGACTGTGGGCTGAACTACAGACACTTCACTATCTGTCATGTCTGAGTCTGTGTGCTCGTAGGAAGATGAGAAGAACTGTAGATGAGAAGAATCTTCTTCCTTTGATTTGTTTCTCTGTGGTCCTGTCTTCTCAATGCTGAGGCCGTCATCTTCCCTTTCTCCGTTCACTCGCACTCTTTCATCTACCTGAGAGATTCAGAATGCAGTATAAACATTCATTTCTCTTGATTCCTTAATAATAATAACTTTGTTTCATATTTAAAAAAAACATTGAAATATTTAGTTGAGAAGCAACTGTGTGTGTAATAATAAAGGAGCACACTTTAGCTACATTGTGTGTTGTTGAAAGTTTAAAATCCTAATAAGCAATACAAGATAAACGTAATAACATAATAAAAATAGCTTTACTTTACATGACCTGACAAGAGCATGTGGCCATCTAATACTACTCACTTTTTCTGGATAAACTCTATTATTTTGGATAATAATGCTGATGCTGCATCCACCTCACTAGATGTCACTGTAATGGAGGTCTAATTATATATATACACTCGGCCACTTTGTTAGGTACACCTGACCAACTGCTCGTTAATGCAAATTTCTGATCAGCCAATCACATGGAAGCAACTCAATGCGTTTAGGCATGTAGACATGGTCAAGACCATCTGCTGCAGTTCAAACCGAGCATCAGAATAGGGAAAAAAGGTGATTTAAGTGACTTTGAATGTGACATGGTTGGTGGTGTCAGACCGGCTGGTCTGAATATTTCAGAAACTGCTTAACTACTGGGATTTTCACGTGCAACCATCTCTAGGGTTTACAGAGAATGGTCCGAAAAAAAATAAAATATCCAGTGAGCGGCAGCTCTGTGATTGCAAATGCCTTGTTAGGGCGCACTTACACTATGCTTTCCAAACTGTGCCTATGGTCGTTTCCCGTATCATTTGAGAAGTGTGAGTGCTCTGAATCGGGCTCAGACGCGGTTCAGTTGGCCGGCCCTGGCCTAGTTGGAAGAGGTGTGCCAGAGCGCGGTTCACTTGTAATGTGAGTGCAAAGCATGTCTGAGTCTGAAACTGAACATGAGACGTGACTTTTAAGGGATCGTTTCATATGGATTTATTAATCATTCTTACTGTTTAATGAATGCGAACTGTTGTAGATTATTAAAGACACAAACCCCTCACTCCACGACAGCTGCACCTTTAGCAAACCTTCTAATTCCTGCAGCACGAGGATATTACGATTGTTTATGAGTGTCAAAAGTGGCTGATCTGTTCGGAGAAATATTTGACTGCGTGTCACCGCATCTCAAACGACTAAAATGACAAAGAAATCTCCACTGTGCTGAGCGAGAGCACTTCTTAAACTAAACAGCGCATCATCGATGACGTAAGCGTGCTCAGGCCCGGGGAGACGGGAGAGGGGACAACCATGCTTCAGCCTGGTTCAAGGCAACTGTATATAGTGTGAGTACGCCCTTAATGCCAGAGGTCAGAGGAGAATGGCCAGATTAGTTTGAGCTGATAGAAAGGCAACAGTAACTGGAATAATCACTTGTTACAACCGAAGTATGCAGAAGAGCATCTCTGTACGCACAACACCTCGAACCTTGAGGCGGATGGGTTACAGCAGCAGAAGACCACACTGGGTACTAGTATCCTGTCAGCTAAAACAGTTTGCACAGGCTCATCAAAATTGGACAATAGAAGATTGGAAAAACGTTGCCTGTCAATGTCAATATGGACCAAAATCTCAGTGCCTTGTTGAATCTATGCCACGAAGGATTAAGAAGGCAAAAGCGTGTCCAACCTGGTACTAGTAAGGTGTACCTAATAAAGTGGCCAATCTTAAATAAATTAATTGAACATTTATCATGTTTTAACATATAGCAGAGGCTTTAAAACACTTCTATACATTGTTGAGAAAAGTAGACATTAAAATAGAGAGGGAATAAGAAATAGCAAAATAAAAAGTTTGTTTATTGGAAACTATTATCTACTTTTTTCTCTTTTTCATATATTTTCTGGTACTTGACTAGAAAATCTTTTTAAATTTTAAGTTATTTTAATAAGGACTACATCCTAACTAATGTAAACAGTAATATAAAAATTAAAGAGAAGAAATACAAATAGAAAGTAATTCCAAATATTAAAAAAATCCCAACTATTAAAAAAGCTATGGATACTGAAATATAGTATGTACTGTATAGAGGATATCAGAAGCAGGAAAGATTTTTAATTTGAGCATAAATCATAGAAAAGTTTCTACCATATCAGAAAAACAAACATACTCTGTAATAAGCAATTAGTTGACTTAAAAAAGCAAGTAAACCTGTTACCTTAAAATTGTTAAGTAAATGAACTATGTGCATAAAGGTAAGTCAACATAACAGTTCCAAGTTACAACAGGTTTACTGACTCTTGTATGTCTACTTGTATGTGTCTGCATGTGTGTGTGTTTTAAATGGGCTGATCTGCTCTGTGTGAGAGTTTTTGTCTTCGTATGGAGCACTTCACACAGAAAGGACCCATTCACAAACACACACTCATACCTACTGAACACTAGCACCCATTCAACACATGCCCACTTTAACTGTCAACCCCCATTCCAGCCAGCAGAGGGAAACATCTGCCATTGTTGACGAATTCTGAAACACTTTGCGAGCGGAGAATATACAGCACTAATTATCCAGGAGATTGCAGCTCAGTGTGGGTGGTGTGGCAGAGTACATGTTCATGTTGCTGAAGTAATTATATTGCTCCTAGTCTGCCTTTTAAGACATAATGGAGATCTTACTAATGTGATTTGAATATCATTTTAGATGTTTCTTTTAAAGGAAATACATGTATGACAGAGCAGTTTGGGATTTAAACTGCAACATTGATGCGAATAGCACAATTTCTGGTCTCTGAAACTCTAGAGAAGACTGACTTATCTTTTTCTAGATAAGTCAGTTAGTCAAACTAGGTAGGCTACAAGAGGCCAAACAAGGTACAAAAGACAAACTAGGTACAAGAGAATTTAGTTACTATCTTCTGGTGGATCTGTTGCAAGTTAACAGGATGTTGTGTGGTGAGTTTTTTTACTTGCGGTAAATTAAATAAATCTCAACTCTGACCTTAAGAGATCCACTTTTTCTATAGAGTTTAGCTCTGACACTGTTCAAGCTCACTTACCTGTGATATCTAGAGCTACATCTGAAAGTTTACGCAGCTGACTTGATTTTGTGCTTTACTATCAACATTTGTGCACAAATGGATGTTCACACTTTGTAGTTATGAACTAGCCACCAGACCGATCCCCTGAGAACTAAATGTTCCACTCCATCAGCAGGAACTCTTAAGTGATGTAAGCTAGTCTACTGCAACATCAAGGGCAGAACTCAACAAAATCAAAAAGGAGGACGTCATGATCAAAGCTGTTTGTTTTTGTTCTGTGACATGGGTTATGTAATAACAACAGAGACGCAATGTAGACACTGTAAGTCATGTGACTGAAAGAGTAAAAAGGAAAACTAAATCAATGACAGTATGACAGCTAAGTTGTGTGATACTGTACATATCTTCAAGGCTGAGAACAGTGGCAAAGGTGCCGCTAATTTAAGCTTTCAGCATGTTTATATCTTGTAAAATTTTGAAATAGAGTGTCGCCAGTGTTTCATATGGCATGTATGTATTTCCCAGCCTGATTTCACAACGAAACATAACTATATTACATTTTGTCAGTTTAGTGACTAATTCGTATGAATTGTAAAATCATAAAATTTAAAATGTATGATTTTAAAAAGGAGGCACCCAACCACGCCACTAAACCCAACTGTCTTTGGTGGATGAGCAAAACGTACTAAATTGTACTAAATTAAAAATTCATACAAATTAGTCAACAAATCAAAAAGTTACGAATTGCAGGGAGAATGTGTTGGTATTTCCTGGTAGTTCATATTGTGCTGAATTAGACCCTAGCTGATTTACTTTCTCCAAATGCTGTTTCTAATATTAAAATCTTTCCCTGTTCCTTCAGTGCAGACACACTACAAAGAGGATACTTTCACCAATAGTTCTAGGACAGGGGTGTCCAAACTCAGTCCTGGAGGGCCGGTGTCCTGGAGAGTTTAGCTCCAACCCTAATCAAACACACCTGAAGCAGCTAATCAAGCTCTTACTTGGTATACTAGAAACCTCCTGCAGGTGTGTTGAAGCAAGTTGGAGCTAAACTCAACAGGACACCGGCCCTCCAGGACCGAGTTTGGACACCCCTGTTCTAGGAACTATAAAACTACTGCTCTGGTACAAAACCCATCAAGGTCTCTCACAAAACAGATTTCTGACAGACTTTTGACAGCAAATTTGTTAAATAATAAATTTTTTAGACAGATTTGATAACTAAAAGTGCATCCCAAATCGCATACGTATGCACTATTCTACGCCATTTTGTAGAATAAATCGTGTAAGTAGTTCGTTCACACTGAAAACTGAAAAAATAATAAGTGCTGAATGAGTGCATCATTACACAGATGCTGCACTCATTCAACCAGTAAAATAAAGTGTGGAACGATGGACACTTCACGCACTCAACGACCACAGCTTTGCTCACGGAGCGGAAGGGGCAAAGCTATCGGGTGCATAACTTTATTTATTTTGGATTGTAAAAAGCAAAATTTTCCTAAAAAGAGTGATTATAGCGCCTCCCGCTGGTGAATGCAGGTATACTTATGACAGGTATTATTTGGTACTTTGATCATTTATTTAATTAAATTGGCAACCGTCAAACATCATCTGGGAATCGGTTTGAATTTCCGCTTAGTAATAAATCATTAGTGTTCCAGTGGGACGACACTACAAACATATACTATGCTGTTGAGTGTGTAAGGGCATAGAACATAGTGCATGAGTGCATAGTGTATAGTGTGACATTTGGGACGCAGCTTAATTGATTATTTAATTACTGCAATGCTAGTTAGTGAAATTATACCAAAAGCAAAATACTTGGGTCAAAAATGTGTTTTAGAAGTTAATTTACACAATTAGGGGTCTGTTTAGATGTCGTTTGAAAATGAGTTTCAGAGTGCAAATTAAAACAATACAATTTTAGCCAACACTGACTACGTTTACATGGACATCAGTAATCAAATTATTTGCTTTAATCTAATTAAGAGAATAATAACACTAATGTGTTTACATGAGTTGCTTTTTGAGTGTTACTTTCATGATCACATTTTACATGTTATAGCACATAATTCGATTAATGTCATTGCGTCACCATGCTATCCACATTTCCCCCGGAGTTTCATGTAATTTCAGATGTTTTATTTTTATTTTTTTAATTTAACTGCAGTTTGGCACTTTCACTTTCATTCACGAACATTCCATGCATACCCACCGTAACAAACAACATATTGGATGCAACTATGAACTGCTGGAGGAGCTGTTTTAATGAAAGTTCATACCGCATGCTGAATGGAAGAAAATAAACCTCTGCATTCCACGATTTAGGTGTGTGTGTGTGTGTGTGTGTGTGTGTGTGTGTGTGTGTGTGTGTGTGTGTGTGTGTGTGTGTGTGTGTGTGTGTGTGTGTGTGTGTGTGTGTGTGGACAACCCTGTCGCAAAAAGCCCTACATGACGGTAATAGTTTGATTAAGGTGTTTACATGTATGTACTGCACTTTAATAATGTGACTAAAATCTTTATACTCCACATGTCTTACTTGGATTTCTCTTTAGTTCGAATTTGACCTTAATCTGATTAAATTAATCAAAAATCATGTTTACATGGTAGTCCCTTAATCAGAGTATTGTCTTAATCGCATTAAAATCGAATTATTGGTGTCCATGTAAACGTAGTCACTATGACTTTTCCACAAGACAGGATGTGTAACCCATTATTTTAGCTTTAAGAAGTGACTCTGCCATCCAAATGTAAAGCACGGTAATTACAGATTTGGTCAAAATTAAGTTATGGTCTAAAATGGACTTTGTGACATCTACTCTGTTTTGTAAAATAGTATACTAGTTCTATTTGGCCCATTTCAGAAAAATGAAACCACAAATCTACTTACAACATTTTAAACTATCTAGTGTAAAAAAGTCACTGCACTTTGCCTTTGTAGGAAAGAACTACTGTCCTGAGTGCATAATACTTAGTTTTTAGTCATTTTCACAAATCTGTGTGGACATGGATCATTTTGACAAAGTTGCTGACTGTACACAAAACCTTCCAAAAGAAATTCTTCTTAATTTGTAGTACGTACTAACAGACCCTTACAATCAAAATGAGCATCAAAGACAGCATTTAGACTTTTAGCTCGACTGTGACAGAATTGAAAGCACACGTATTCCATAAAAACCTTGATTAGCTTCATCATTCATTCATTCATTTTCTTGTCGGCTTAGTCCCTTTATTAATCCGGGGTCGTCACAGCGGAATGAACCGCCAACTTATCCAGCACGATTTTACGCAGCGGATGCCCTTCCAGCGGCAACCCATCTCTGGGAAATTAGCTTCATCATCTTTGTTTTTATTAAAATTAGCACTAAACTTTGTAAGAAGGTGGGCCTCATGGGCAAGAGTTGAGAAACCTAGCTATTAATATATCAGTTATTAATTTACAAGGAGAAATGTTGATTTGTTTATTGTCTGTACCTTAACTGTTCTCATCCCAGCGGTGGCAGCTCTGCTCTGTCTGTAAGGTTTTGGACCCAGGGACGGCCCATGTGAGCCAGATGGATCTGAGACACACTCTGCATCTCCCACCATACCCTGTTCTGGGCTGTATCCCGTCACCCTTGCCTCAACTGTGGATGTGAACTTAGCTGCGGGGAGAGACTGCTGCCTTAGGTACTGCAGCACGTTGGGGGAAGCGCTAAAAGAGGACGAGATGTCCTGGGAGATGGGGAGAGAGGAGTGACGAGTGGGGTCAGCCGACACACTCCTCTCCAGCAGCTTGGGCAGTTTGAGGCGCTCCAGAACAGCCTCGCTGATGGTAAAACGCTGGGCGTAACGATGCAGCACAGCCGCTGCCTCTTCTGGTGTGCGAGCCTTTCGGTAAGCGTCATGCAGCTCCTGTTCACGACGCTCCCTTGTGGAGAACAAGGTTATTTTAGTAAAAAAAAAAAAAGTAAAACTATTGGTAAAAAAAACATATTAGATAACTCAAATAAAACAAATATTCACAATAAATGAAAAGCTTAAACTAAACTAACAACAATCACTGAAAGAAATAAAATATTAAAAGCTTTTATAATTAATAAGCACTCTGACCTGTGGATGTCTACACTGCAAAAAATGTTTTTCTTGCTTAGGTTTTTTTTGTCTTGTTTCTAGTCCAATTATCAAACAATTCTTAAATCAAGAAAAATATTCTAGACTTGCAAAACATAATGTCTTGTTTTAAGAAATAATATGCCAAAATTAAGTGAGTTTTTCCTCAAAACAAGCTAAATAATATGCCAATGGGGTAAGTAAAATAATCTTATTTCAAAAGGAAAAACAAGATTATTTTGCTTACCCCATTGGCAGATTATTTAGCTTGTTTTAGGGAAAAACGCACTTAACATTGGCATATTATTTCTAAAAACAAGACAATATGTTTTGTTTGTTTAGAAAATGCTTCTTGATATAAGAATTTTTAGATATTAGGATTAGAAACAAGACAAAAACCTAAGTAAGAAAAGCTTTTTTGCAGTGTAGAGAAACATTTGTAAATATCGGTCAAGCACAAGATTATATACAAACACATATTTGAAGAGTTCAGATGCAAAAACCTCTAAATGCCATCTGAAATGTTCTTCTAAAATGAGCATTTTTCCCAGTCTCCTATGTTTATATGCTGCTATTTGACTTTAAAGGCAATGAAAATAACCTATTCATCACCATAAAAGTGAAATATCTAAAATTCCACAGGAAATTATGCTCTGTTCTGTTTTTTCAGAATTCCTGTTTTTGTCTTAAGAGATTTTTACATCCAAACTTTTTATTTTCTATATAAACACAAAGAAATAATGTACTGTAAGCTGTGCAAATATTAAACTTTGCTCTGGTCAACACTGGACTTCTGTTAACTCTGATCAACTAGAATTACTGAAACTAAAACAAACAAAAAAACAAAACCATTAATAAAATGAAATAAAATTAAACAAATTAACAGTCAATAAAAAAAAGGATAAAAACTTTTTAAAAAATGCAAAACGTTGTTGGAGAAAGGCAAATAACATGCAAATGACACCACCTATTGCTAGCCATTTTTACATTGCATCAATAAAATGCACTAGTATCTACTTTTATGCTACTAGTATTTACATATTAGTTACAAGTACTCATAGGCGGAGGGTGAACAAACTCCAGGGTAAGGCTAATATATGCGCTGCCCTTTTAATGCATTTAAAAAGATTTGCGACCGACCACGAAGAGGTTTTAACAAAAGCACCGCCTATCAACAAACGTCTATTAGACACGCACATTAAATTATTTTATTAAACTCACCCACTGATCTACACTCAGTTTATTTTTTATTATTAATTTTATTTATTAACTTAATTAAAATTATTCTGTTCATCATTTAAATATAATTTTTTTTTAATAATTAAATATTTATTAGTTATATGTATGCATTTTTAAAGGAAAGTATTACTCCTTGTTGCTTTTATTACTATTAGCATTAATAATAATAATAATAATAATAATAATAATAATAATAATAATAATTAATGTTAAAGTGATTTCTAAAGGATCGTGTGACTCTGAAGACCGAAGTAATAAAGCTGAAAATTCATCATCAATCATTAAAATCACTGGAATAAATGATTAACTTAAATGATAAACAAATTTTTATAATATTATTTTATAATATTTAATATATGTAATATTTCACAATTTTACAATTTTTGCTGTATTTTTGATTAAGTAAATGCAGCTTTGATGAGCAGGAGAAACTTATTTTAAAACATTTAAAATTCCTACTGACCCCAAACTTTTGACCGGTAGTGTATATAATAATAATAATAATAATAATAATAATAATTGTATATATTATATTATATTATATTATATTATATTATATTATATTATATTA
>CAIGQZ010000690.1:16298063-16368834 GCA_903798205.1 Danio tinwini
TTGAGTAAATAATGAGCAAATTTTAATTTTTGGGTGAACTATCCCTTTAAATGATCTATTGCCACCTGCACTGTTGCGATGTATTGAATGAGAACATGAGAGTAAAAGGCAGACATACTTCTCCTCCACTATTTCTCTGTACGTCTTGATGCTTTTCCTTCTCTGTGATCCCCCATCTCCACTCAGCAGTCTCTCCATCATCTTCCTCTCCTCTTCTTTTTTGATCAGGTCCTGAGACACGCTCCTCCTTCGACTCTTCCATTTGGCCAAATCCTGGCAAACAAATGCACACACACATGTACTGCAATCCACACACCAAAGTTAACACAGAAAAACAACACAAATAGCGAAATCTGCTTACATCCTGCCAGTGGTCTTCTTCCTCTTTCAGCTTGTTGTACTGGTTGTGCATGAGCTCGTGTCGAACTTGACTATGCGGTGACAAGTCTTCCTCGCTTCTCATGTCAATCATGCTCATGCTCCTGTTACACAGATATTTCAACTCAGTCAATTAAATGGTCATTTATACAATTTAGGCAAGCAAACAATAGTCAAATTCAAGGGCAAGTGCAGTTTTTTATTAAGCGACCAGTTAAAAAGCACGACCAGTGAGTCAAAGTGAGCATTTACAGTGTAATTAGGTTGAATGTGCTGCCCATAAGCCATGCCAGAACGGAGAACATATAGAGAAAGACAACCACCAAACTTTTATTATTTTAAACATGGTAAATCATTTTGATTATATAAGAAACATGCTTGGTTTTAATTGTGTTAATTAATTTAGCATATTTAAGTACAACGTTGATACATCAAGTGCAATTATTTTAGCAGACATCAGCAATAAAGGGACAAAAAGGTTTTGAAGTGTGTCTTTAAGTTGAGATGTAAAGGGTTTACGTTGTTAGCAGCCCACTCGATCAGCAACACAGCCACATTACAGTGAAATTCCTCCATATTATAAGTGCTGAATGCACATGCAGACATTAAATGCTGTGTGTGGAAAAAAGGCATCCCATAAGAGTGTTTTTTACAAAGCAAAAGAGACTTACTCTGGATCATCAAACACACTAGATGAACGGCTGAATCTACAACAGGCGAGACAAAAGAGCACAAACACAGTGATTTATGAGGATACTGATGACCGGCATATGTATTCAAGCTTAGATGATGAAGAAATTGTGAAGAAAAACTGTTTACAACTGTAGTTACGGCTTTATATTGGTTCTCGCATTTTCAAAGAATTTTTCTTCTCAGAACTGAGATTTCAAATGACTTTATGACTCTAAATAGGGCTGCACGATATTGGAAAAATCGGACATTGTGATTTTTGTTTTGTTGCAATATATATTGCGACAGGAATATAATTTCATCAGATGTTTTGAATAGATCTATTTGGAAAGATATTATTAATAGGGTATATGCAGAAGGACTTTACATTTTTCAGTAACCTGGGTCAAGTGCTTCCGGTGAACAGTATGCAGATACAATGTAACTATATTACGTTTAGATACTGTAGATGTCTGTTTTCTTTAAAAATCAATGTTCTCCACTGCCTGATTGATATACAATATAAAGTGGGTATCAGATTGTACAAAAAGCACTGCATTTTCCCATGCCATGTCTAATGAACATTTTGAACATTTATTTGGTCTTTCATCTTGTTTTACGCTTGAACAACTAAATGAATGCTGAAATCTATTTAACAGAATGTATTTTAATCACATTACAACATCAATGCTATAAAAGGAATCAGTATAAAATTGGAAAAAGTCACAATAACCATTCACCGGAAGAAACACAAGCTGTGCATTTACCCTATTAGATCGACTCGGGTGATCAAGTCTTTTTCTATGTGGTGCATCTGCATTTAATATAATAAATAACAAGCATATCCAAAAAAAATGAATAGTGCTTTATGGTTTTCTTGTGAGTCTAGCAGTATTTAACTATAAAAATTGTACAATCGAACATGAAAATAACATGGTATCATTGTAAAAATAATTGTATACAATAATATTTAATACTATCTTCATCCTTTAATCTTTAACAAATGATCAAATCCTGCGATGTATTATGTATACACACATTGTGATATCAATGCTCAAATGAGACATTGTTCAGCCCTAAATATAAAGTTTATAACAAAAAACAAACAAACAAACTCACAGATATGAGAAAATAAAAAGTGAAAACTCATAATTAACTTAATATAAAATGCAGGCACCAGTACATTAAAGTACTTTAAAAAAACATATAGGCAAAACAAAATTAATAAATGAATACCATGGCTCCTCTTTAATACATTGACATCTTATGAAGTCAAGTAATATGTCTGAGTAAGAAAATAAATAATATCGACAACATTACACACTTTAATCTACAGGCATGTCAAACAGTTCTCAGTAGTGCAAGTTTTCAGTCAAATAATTTATTAAGTATTAAGTATCCTCTCACAGGAGCTGTTGTTCATTTACAACTTTTACTTAGGCTGCAGCATCCAGGAAAACCCAAGTAGATTGTAATTTGATGTACAAAACAACACACACATTCTTCCCTCTTTGTTGTAAACAAATGATGTCAGCCTACATATTTCCACTTATGTGTATGGCATTATGGGACAGGGTACTTGAGATTCAGACTGCTGTGTCAGGTCTGTTTGCTAAAGGCTGTGAATTAAATGTAATATTGCTCTAAACGATGTTTAGTTTCTTGCACTGACTGATCATTTTATTAATCTTCATCAACTCATTCTTTAAAAAGAAAAGTGACCTACATCATGGATACCCTGAGGGTGATAACATTAACAGCAAATTGCCATCCTTAAACTTAAATTTTAACAAGATTTTATCACTTAACGATGGCTTTTATTTATCTTCTGCATTTGAATTTCTCATGTCACATCCACAAGCTTTCTTCAAAAACAGAAGGACACACAACATAATCAGGGAACTTTCTGTCTGCTCACTCTTACCATCATGTTATCCTGTTGAAGAAGGAAGATGTGATCTTTTAAGACAGCTATTGGATACTAAAACACCATGTGTTTGACAGATGCCAAAAGATAAAGCTACAAGTGATAAAAGGTCTCTTTCTACAGGTATATTCTTCTTGAAGTTATCTTGGCTTGTTTTTTAGGAATCCTAATTCATAGGAAGATCCAAAGAAAAGTGATAAAGATCATGCTGTTGGAATACAAGGTGTACATTTGTTCAAAAGTTTGGGGTTAGTAAGTAAGCTTTTTCCTTACAGTACAGTAAAACACTTTTATTTGGAAAGTATGCCTTGTTTTTAACTAGCATGTAATACAAATTTTGGTCACACTTTTGTAATGTAAGTCATTAGTTTAAAGATTATGTCTTATGATTATGACGGTCTCACTCGCGGTTCATGCACGTGCTGTGTGTAATGAAAAACAATGACAGTAAGCCTTAAGGTTCATATGTTGACTTTTTGTAAAGTAGGCTACTACATAGCATATAACAATTTTGTTGTTTACATATGATATTGCATTAATTTGCATACATGTTTTTTTATAAGCTGTAAAATGAAAGCCTGGGTTTGGTGCAAAGTTATTATTATGCAAACATCAAGAAACCTTGGATTTGTTTGATTTGTAAATTAGGCTATGTATGCTATTTAAAAATGTACATTACATCACATCAGTTTATGACGCGGCTCCAGGCAGCACAGGGGCGATCAGCATCAGCGTTGGTTTGTCAACTTGTCTTTGTCAAACTGTTACCAGGAATATCCTTCTTTTGGTTAATATAGGCTTCTCTGAAACGGTGAATATTTCACTTAAATTTTATTTACGCTAGATTATTATTCTTTTTAACAAACCAAAACAATCTCACAACAACTCGTGTTTTGGTACTGAAGCATAGTGGACTTGTTTTAAAGCACTGCACCCCAAAGGTTATTTGTTATTCTTTATTCCTTTAAATAATGTAGCCTAGTTGTATTTTTATTGATTAATGAAGGGATTATAATGCTATGTTTCATTGTTTATCTTTATTTACAAGTAGTCGAGTATTTACAGCTAATGCTATTTCTGTCTGTTTGCATCCCATCCCTTTGTGCCACCTGGCGGCATAGTCGCAAACTGCGGTCATACCTAAAAAACATTCTTTTTCCTTCAGAGCGGCGGCGGTACATGCTCCGGCGGTAATGGCCATATTAAACTCTCACCTACTGTACAATTCACGCTGTTAACAAACAGTGAACTAAGACTTATAGCTCAATAAACTACTAATTAGCTGCTTACTATTAGTTATTATAGTAGTTGGGTTTAGATATTGGGTAGGATTAGGGATGTAGAATTTCATACTATACTAAAAAACTGTTAATATCTAAAAATAAGTAATAAGCCAGAAGTAACTGGCGTTACTTAAACTAAAGATAACCAAATGTTCATGCTTACTACAGTATATTGATTATTAAATTAATATATACCAAAATACTTAAACATACTTTTCATTTTGTCCTGAAGTTGCTTTTAAAAATATAAAAATATTGTCCATGATTTTTTGTGTTTGCATGCAAAAATGCAACACAAGTTAACACCAACTGCCATCCTGTTAAGGGCATTTTTGACTGAAGAAGCCCAGAGGTTTAAAACAACAACAACAACAGCAACAACAACAACAACACTTTTTTTACAGTATATGATTATGGGAGAATATACTGTAAGGTGCCTAGTCTTACAAAACACTTGCTCCATATGTGTTCAGTGGGCATTCTATGTACACTTCGGCCAGTACCCTGTTTAAGGATTACATAAATACACATCAAATACTACTTCAATTTTCATTGTTCATCTAACTCTATTTTACGGAAATACATGCCTCAGCCTACACTTTTGGGAAATGTAAAATATGTTTCTCTGGGTATGTTTTGTTGCACATTTCAGATGACAAATCCACTAGAGGGCGCTGTTTACAGTTTTTGCAAATCAAAATACGTAACTTAGGGCAGAGGTTCCCAAGCTTTTCAGCTTACGATCCCCAAAATAACAATTCCAGCGACCCGTGACCCTCACTTTCCTCTGAGGTGGTTATAAACATACAAACATTGCTCACAACAGTGCACACACACCAGTAGGAACTATATAAATGAGCTTACTGACAACACAAAAACTGCAACAATCTAACAACCATATAATTTTTTTATAGTCATTATTCATTTGCTTAATTTAATGTCAACCTCACTTAAAAAGACTTGTGGGCACAATGTTTTTAGCACAAGGCTATTCTTCATTTAATTTTGGAGGTCGCCATTTGGAGATTGTCGTGGCATTTATTTTTAATGTACGTGAGTGCCGTAAAGGTGTCAAAGTTTAACATTGTGCCCTAAAATCAAGCTGTTGCAACTAAACTATTGCTGTGCCATTAATCTAGCGTACTAACCCCAGGGGTCGCAATTCAATGGGAAAAGAACTGAAAGGCTGGTGGCTTTTTATTCGCATGCTGTTTTTTTAATGTAACTATTAAATACTATTTTTATCCTCTGCAGGTTATGGATAAAACATATTAATTCTAATAGTTTAATAATATATATGATTTTTTTGGAAATCACCAAGCGACACCCCCTCATTGTCTTGCGACTTTGGGAACCACTGACTTAGGGTACGTTTTGCATGTTTTAAATACACATTTTTCTTGTACATGTCAACAAGAAGGCTGGTCTTGTCATATAGATCACTTAGACCAGCAAACCACCAACCTAAACTTTTCCCTAAATCCAACCAATAGTGTTTTAAAAGCAAACCTAGATTTTATATAGTTTTAACCTCTTTTATGGAACCATGCTTCACCAGACTTAAACCTGAGCGCACTGCATCACAGGTACAACCACGTACAAAGTCAGCCACCGAGCAAACTTACCCTACCGGAAAAGTTGTCAATATGGAGATAGATAGGTGAGGCAAACATATTTAATTACAAATCACATTTACCGTTAAGTTGTTTAGTGGTGTTTATTTGGTGTTTTGCAAAGAACTGCATGAAAATAATCCTTTAATCATCTATAATATATCCCTGTAAATACCATTAGTGTGAAAATGAAGAAAAGTTGTTGGCATCATACTGCAGTATAATCTGCTGTCAAATGTATGTATAAGCAGGTTTTGGCAGGTTTTGGCAGTGACAAAAAATATAGGCTGGTATATTTCCAATATACCCGTGTTGAATCCATCACTTAACATAAAGTCATACAGTGACTAAAAGAAGATGAGAAAAAACAACAAGAAGGTGAATCATCAAAGAGAAAGCCAGCCAACACTCTTAAACCTCATCAGGGCTGATGGGCTCAGCTTTTAAAGCACTAAGCTGTGTGTCAGCGAAAGTGTGGCCTGCGGTCTCGCCACAAGAAACACACAGACACCAAAAATACAGGCCACCCAAACAACAAGCCAATTATAAAGCCCAAAGTATTCCGTATAAATGTAAATATGAGTCGGGTTTGCTGCAAATCCTTCCAGCAGAGAAGACCAAAGGAAACATAACTAGATCTGAGAGACTCCACTGAAAACAAAACAAGAGCTTGAGTTGGACGCAACTCTGTTTATCGAGGGATCATGTTGGAGATAAGCCTCGAGTCTTTATTGTATTATTGTATATCTTTGAAGTGAAAATGCTTCAGCTTATTCTTTCTAGACTCTCTATAAAGCCTGATATCTACAAACACAAAATGTTGTAAAATGTGTTAGCGTAAGGCACTCAAAAATATTTTTAAAGTTAAATAAAAAATGATTAAAGTTATTCACATGGTTTTAACATTAAAAACAATATACAACCCCAACCCTGATGAATGGCTAACTAGCCTTCATCAGGGTTTCAATATACAAACACATACAGTATATCAAAGCAACCCACAGAGAATTCAGCAGTGAAACAGCACTATTGCAGAACAAACAAACACCATCTCTTCTTACAAACTCATCTATTCACTGACTGGAAAGCTCTCTCTCAAGTATTATTGGATAGCTGTACACACTGCAAAAAATGCAGGGTTCCACACAATTCATTCATGTTGTCCCAACACAAATCGATTAAGTTACCTTAAATTTGTTCTGAGTGCACCTTTTTAAGAAGTAACACATTTCTTTCATCTTAACTAGGAATCAATCATATTTAAAAAGGTAAAAGTTGATACAGTGAGTGTTTCAAAATAAAGATGAAATAATCAATGGATTTTATTAAGGTGTGTATAAATATTTAAGATTTTTAAAGGGGTTATGTCTAAAGTATACTGTAAAAAGTGATGTTAACCCATTGCCTTAAAATGATCAAGTAAATTAGCTAAATAAGCAAAATTTATTCAATTCATGTTTATTTCTATAGTGCTTATTTCTATAATCTACAATGTAGATTGTCAAAGCAGCTTAACATAGAAGTTCTAGTAAATTGAAACTGTGTCAGTCTAGTTTTCAGAGTTGAAGTTCAGTTTAGTTCAGTTCAGTGTGGTTTAATTTCACTGCTAAAAGTCCAAACACTGGGGAAAATCCATCAATGGCAGCTCCACAAGTCCCATACCAATCAAGCCAGTGGCGACAGTGGCAAAACTTCACCAATTGACAAAAGTGAAAATTAAGTTAAGTCAACGAAATAGTTACAATGAGTTGTACTCATTTACTTTTTTAAAGTAAATTATTGCTTTTTACAGTGTTCTCAATACTTTGATTAATTTTTATCTAAAACAATTATAGCTCTTTTGAATATAATGTAATGTCTACAAAATAATAGAACCCAAACTGCAAAGTAACTGTAAAAAAACAATTCTTGCTGTCTTAATATTTTAGGTTGAATCAAGTTAACTTTTTTAGTCATCTCAGCTTATATTAGTCAAACTGACAAAAAATGGTGTTAATTATTACAACAAAAAAAACTATTAAATTACTGATATAAGTCAAAGACTATAGAATACACAAGACATGTCAGTCGTATAGTTTTGAATGGGAAAAAGTATCAATGAATGAAGCGAATGAAGCTCCGCCTTCTAGTACAGAAGCCAATCAGCGATAACTGTTCCTACTCTCTGGGAGAGGGACTGGGACCACATGTGGATTTCTGCAGATTTTGTGTGACTCAAACATTTAGAAATGAAACTAAAGAGACAGTTGTTGTTTGAAATATGATATGTAATCATAAGCTTCGCAATAAATTTTAGAGAATTTGATGTTTCCCCACTCAAACAGAATGCCCGTGTCATGATTCCGCCAATCTGGTCTTGTTAATTCTTGTTTTGGTGGCGGAGTCCTAACACTACTCCTGTCCTGATCCCTGCCAGCCTGCCAGTGTCGGCTCCAGCCCCAGTGCGCCCGCCAATGTCGGCTCAAGCCCCAGTGTGCCCGCCAGTGCCGGTCCCAGCCCGGCTCCTTGCCCTGCCGGCCCCAGCCAGGCTCCTAGCCCTGCCGGCCCCAGCCCGGCTCCTTGGCCTGTCGGCACCATTCAGACATCTTGCCCTGTTGGTCCCAGCCCGGTCCCTTGCCCTGCGGACTCTCTACAGGCCTCCAGCCCTGCCGGCTCCCCACAGGCCTCCAGCCCTGCCGGTTCCCCTCAGGCTTCCGTCACGGCCGGCTCTCCTTAGGCTTCCTGTCCAGCTGGCTCTAGCTAAGCCGGCTCCCTACAAGTCTCCAGCTCAGCCGGCACTCTACAAGTCTCCAGCCCAGTCGGCTCTCCTTAGACCTCCTGCCCTGCCGGCTTCCCACAGACTTCCTGCCTTGTCTCCCCTGACAGATCCTCCCTGGATTGTCCCTCCCGCCCCTCCCTGGTGTGCCCCGCTACCATTCTGGATGGACCTTCCGGCTCCACCCTGGTCTTGCCTGTTCCCTTCCCTGTCTGAGGTTTGTTGATGTTGCCTGTTTTGTTGTCTTGTCTTGTTTCTTGTCTTTCTTGTTGGATGTTTCTTTGAGGGACGCCAGGTGGTGTCCCTTTTGGGGGGGATAGTGTCATGATTCTGCCAATCTGGTCTTGTTAATTCTTGTTTTGGTGGTGGAGTACTGAAACTACTCCTGTCATGTTTTGTCATTGTGCGTGTCTCTGTATGAGCGGCAATCGTGGGCGCGCTTGGACCCTGCGCGTTCCGCTCGATGCGGGCGCGTAGGGTTTGGGCGTGTTTACGATTGTGCGCTCTAGCCCAGGTGTTTCTGTTTCTCTGTTTGCAGCGTGGTGTTTCAGTCCCAGCGTCTCTGTCTAGTTGGGTTTGGTTTCGGTCGGCGCTGGGATGAAGCATGCACACTGCGTGTGTGAGTACACGGTGAGTGTTATCATTCATTGTGTGCTAATGTCTCGCTTTCAGTCTTCTGTTGGTGTTGTGTTTAGCACGTGGCGTATGTTTACATGCACCATGTGCTTATGTGTCTGTCTTGTGCTCTGCAGTCTATTGTCTAGCCCCACCCTTCTTGTTAACTTATTATTAGTTCATTTGGTTCACCTGTTTGTGTGTTGATTTACTACTGATTATAATCTCCTTATTTCTGCTGTCCTGTGCTAGTTCGTCTTCGTTATACTTCGTTTCTCTCCATGTCTCAGCTTTGCTTGTTGTTTCCTTCCTGATGTGGTCCAGTCCTGATCCCTGCCAGCCTGCCCAGTCCGGTTTGTTTTGGTTTGTTTGTTATTTGTTTGATTTAGTGTTTTCCCCCCTCGGGTGGTTTGCTTTGCCCTTTTGTTTTATTTTTATTTATAATAAATATTCCTTACTCTGCACCTGGGTCCTTGCTACTTTTTCCCCTAACCCGAACGAGACAGCCCGAGCATACTGCCCAAGAGGCAATTCAAAGATGTCGGCCGAGTGAAATGACTTGCCTTAAAGGGACTTTGTATAAGTTACAGAAGCATACAAAGCAATTGTTTTACAACTTTTTGTCATATACTTTTTTACAGTGTATGCAAATATGATACCAATCTGAAGGTTTCTACTGTATTCCAGACACAAAAACCTCAGCTTTATAAGTCAGTGCATAGACCTGTAGCTAAACAAACGTGCAAAAGTCTGATCTGATAAAAAAGCTGTGATGTTTACATTGATGACAGTGTTCATTAATAGACCCATATTACATGTATGATTCTAAAAATTTCAGTTTAAATTTCTGGGTGTTTTAGTAAAAATGTCTTCTGAGACATGAATCAGTGATTTACTTCCTGAATACCTGCAGGATAACTTTGTCACGATGAGCATTTATTATATTTGACATGAATATTGGATTATTAAAAGTATGTGATATTCACTGAATAAATGCTTCAACTTGTGATGTCCACAACCACACATATGCTTATATTCAATTTTTTTTCTAATGTCAGTGAAAAACCTTAAGACTCTCAAATTTAATTCCTGGAGGGCCACAGCTCTGCACAGTTTTGCTCCAACCCAATCAAACACAGCTGACCTAGTAGTGTCTAATAGTCTTGAACACGTTGATTAGTTGGATCTGCTGTGTTTGACTAGGGTTGGAGCCAACCTGTGCAGAGGTGTGGCCATCCAGGAATTGAGTTTGAGACCCATGGCTTAAGAGAAAGACACCGTTCAAAACAGTAAAGTGTCTTTTTATTTGTAGATACTCACAAATATAACCCAAAAATTGGCTTTCAAAGATCAAAGAAAACTTTTACTTTGTCATCTTAGTCTGCGTGATATTTAGGTAGAAATGAGTCACTAAAATAATGAATGAATCTCAGACCAAATTCTACATACAGATATGGCAACTGAGAAAGCGTGTTTCTTCACGTGCAGTGTGGCAATTTGTCATGTGCAGTCACGCGCAGTGCTGCAGCAGCAAAGGCCGCCTTTTCATAAAAAAAAAAAAAACATTTTAGTACTTTACGCAATAGCCACTATAGGAACAACTGCTTTTCCATTGACTTTCAGTTGTCAAGAGTTTTTGTCACATTTAAAAGGTGTGTTTGTGCATGAAACATGCGCGTTTAGATGCATATACAGTATTTGTGTGTGAGAGACCAGGCAAAAGAGTGCTCGATTCAGCTCCGTCGATGCTGCAAGCGGCTGGGTTACTTTCTTTCTTTATTTTGGAGATAATGTATACATATTTGTATTCACATATGATTACAACAGAAAGACATAAACCTTTACAAAGAGTACCCCAACAATGACTGAAGCAACAAAAATTAGAGGGTACATTAAATAGCATAACCTACTGTATTGTCGGTGGCCGATCATTTTTGACGGCCTAAAACTTGGTGCATCTCTAACATCAACAAACATTTAGATTTCCATTGTTGCACATTTCTGCTGTGTGATTGGCTCTTAGATCAATATACAGTAAAAAAAGTCCAGAGCATATGATTGTTATTGACAGAAATTTAACTGCAATTTGATATAATATCATTTATCGGCCCAGCCCTGATTCAAAGCAGCCAAAGTTCCCAGACCTTTAGCCGTCAGTATGAGGTCTGGCTATGCAAGACTAGACAAACAATAACCATGAGTTTAAAAAGTCACTAACAAATAATGAGAGAAATGTTAAAACAAGTCACCACTTGCATTTTTGGCCTGTCTGTTGACTAAAATTTCCCTTAGGCCAACATATATTATTTAACAGGGGCATTTATTTCTTATGTTTACTTTTTTCATGTCGCATTCAAGTAAAAAACAAAACAAAACAAAAAGACAGGAGAAAGCTGTAATTCTCAACAGGACGTACAACACAATCAATGAATTTCCTGTCTGTTCACTCTTAAGACTGTGTTTTTCAGTTCAAGGTGGAAGAAGTCATCTTTTGAGACAGCTTGGATGTCATAACACCATTTGTTTACAAGATGCCAAAAGATTAGGCTGCGAGTGATAAAAGATAGCGTTCTTCTTTAAGCTATCCTGGAGCAGTTTTTACTAGCAAAAAGACCACTTCAAAAGAATCTCCAAAGAAAAATGATCAAATTCTTGCTTTTAGAATACTGGGTACAATAATGTCCAAAAGACCGGGCACAGTATCCTTTTTTATTTTTCTTTCATTTGTTTTCTTTAATTAAATTGAATGTTGTTTCTCAATGAATCTTGTAATATAATCACAATCCTCACCGTTTCTAAAAATATTAATCAGCTCAACTGTTTTAAACACTGATAATAATAAAAATAAAGCTTCTTCTGCATTAGCATTCATTCATCATTCATTTACTTTTCGGCTTAGTCCTTTAATCTTAGTCCTTAGTCCTGGGGTCGCCACAGCAGAATGAACCGCCAACTTATCCAGCATATGTTTTAAGCAGCGGATCCCCTTCCAGCTGCAACCCATCTCTGGGAAACATCCATACACACTCATTCACACACATACACTACGGACAATTTAGCCTACCCAATTCATACCTACTGCGCCACCGTGTCGCCGTCTGCATTAGCATATTAGATGATTTCTTAAAAACACACAAACCACATTTTAAATCACAATTCATAATTTTGACAATAAGAAATACAGCCTTTATGAGTGTAATATGTCTTTCAAAAACATTTATTTTAGAGCTGCTTTTAGTTGATCTATAGTGCTTCCTATTTCAGTTTTTTAAAATAGCAATGCACCAACTATGCGCCTTAACACACCTCTATTTTAGACCAGCACTCCCATGAGTCCACAAAGTGGCACAAATGGATTTTGCCATTTAGACAATGTTCGAAAAACAGGAAAATTTGAGTTGCGCTGGTCTGAAAATAGCAACAAATTGCGCCAAACACCACTTGTGCCTTATTTCTCTGAGTATATAATAGAGCCCAATGGTTTATATGCATGGCAGAGTCCCTTAACCCTTTAAAGTCTAGTGCTATTTTGGGATTTCCGCCTGGATTTTGCCTACCCAAATTTAAAAGCTTCCCAAATCCACATGCAGAGGTGTAAATGCAAAAATTTGGTATCATTTTAAAGAAAACCCTTTGGATTTTCATAAAACACTATTGAAAGTATTTAAAATAACTGTATATGTTGTCTGTGTTATAATAAACACCTAAAAAAGAGGCGTTTTTTGTATTTTTTTTTATAAACTCAAATTTGAAAATATACCTTTTAGGTTCTGTGTGGTCTATGTTGCTGTAAATAATTTTGGTGGTTCCTGCACATGTGTGTAATCAGAGAAAAAAAGAAGAATGTCTCTACCATAATCTATGCAAAAGTTATTGTTTTCCAACTGATGAGAGGTGCTATACCATTTTTTTTATGTATTTTCCGCCTACCAAATTTTGAAAGCCTTCCATATCCAAATGCATTGCTATAAATGAAAAATTCCAGTGTAATTGAATAGAAAACCCTTTGAATTTACATAATAAACTGCTGAAAGTAAAAATATTTTAAAAGTAAAACTGCTGAAAATAATATTTTTATATTTTTTCAGTTTTATTATGAACCACTTCAACATTGGGCGATTATTATTATTTTTTTTCTAAAATGCTTTTTTGAAAGGGTGTAGTTTATCTGTTTAGAGATTTTCGCTTTTCCAAACAGTTCTGCTTGAAACCAGCAGAGGGCAGCAAACACCAGGAAAAATAATTTTATCTCTATCATTTGAAATGGCCAAGCTATTGCAATTCAAGTGAATACTGGGAAAATAACTTTTTGATCATTCATATTAAATAGTACATATTTGCTTTTGCTTAGTTTTACATGATAATAACTATAGGAACATGAGTTTACATTACTTATTTTATCTCCTTTGCATTTTAGGCATCATAACATTACATTAAAATTAGTCAATGACTATAAGATATGAAAATAAACCAATGTTCAATATCCAGCTTGGGTATCCAGTATACTGTGTATTTAAGTGTAAATAACTTTTGTACAGTAAAATAAAAACCGAAGTGATGCATATGTGCATAAAATATATTTAAATATATTTAATTTAAAAATTAAAGGGGAAGTCGATGATGTCACCAGCCCGCCACCGGGTCCGCAGACTGCAACACTAAAAAGATAAATGCAGTTTTGTCAATCTCATACAAATGCACATCAACTGAACACCCTCAACCTTATGCCATATGCCAATGAAAACTGACACTGCTGAAACAAACACACGCATACAAGTACTCATGCTAACACACACAGACAGCAGACCTGTATCTTTCACCCAAATATGCGGCAGCATTTCCAATGAATCTCTTGCTTTAGTATGGTCAACAAGCTCACCTCCTTTACCTTCATATTGCACAATGCTTTATAAATTGGCATCAAATCTCTCATTTCGGGCTGTGAAACCATGTAAGCTTTACAGATCGTATTACAAAACAAAAATCAGCTTAAGAATGTAAATGCAAGTACAAACAGACATGTCTGTCATACTTAAATCTGATACATCATTCTAAGAGAGTCTGAACAATAATATTAATTATGAAATAAAAAACTTAAGCAATAAGTGCAACAACACCTATGCCATCTGTGTACAAAACACTGATGCACTAAATACTAAATGGCTGCTGATAAACTAATATGATATCATTTCAGTAAAATATGTTTTACATGGGCGTCGCAGTGGCGCAGTAGGTAGTGCTGTCGCCTCACAGCAAGAAGGTCGCTGGTTCGAGCCCCGGCTGGCCCAGTTGGCATTTCTGTGTGGAGTTTGCATGTTCTGCCTGCATTCACATGGGTTTCCTCCGGTTTCCCCCAACAGTCCAAAGACATGAGGTACAGGTGAATTGGGTATGCTAAAATTGTTCATAGTGTATGAGTGTGAATGAGTGTGTATGGATGTTTCCCAGGGAAGGGTTGCAGCTGGAAGGGCATCCGCTGCATAAAAAACATGTGCTGGATAAGTTGGCGGTTCATTCCACTGTGGCGACCTCGGATTAATAAAGGGACTAAGCCGAAAAGAAAATGAATGAATGAATGAATGTCTAACATGTAGTAATTAGTTTAAGCAGATCTTATATCAATGCATCTAATAGATATTTTATAGATAGTTTTTTTGTTTATCTGACTTAAATGTACAGTAAAACTGTATCTACGATATTATAGACTCAATAAAAGTCTGCACTGCTGAGAATACAGGATCACTAAACCACAAAGACTGAGCATTTAGATTCTGTATATGAATTATGTCAAAGCATTTATCATATAAATATAAAGTATATTAAATTATGATAAGCTAATACATTTTATTTTATTACATGTATATTATATATTTAAATACTATATATTCATTCATTCATTTTCTTTTCAGCTTGCCACAGCGGAATAAACCGCTAACTTATCCAACATATGTTTTACGCAGCATATGTTTTGGACTTGTGGGGGAAACCAGAGCACCCAGAGGAAACCCACCCAGAGGAAACCCACACACACACAGGGAGAACATGCAAACTCCACACAGAATTAACAACTGACCCAGCCGTGGCTCGAACCAGTGACCTTCTTACTGTGAGGCGAGAGCGCTACCCACTGCACCACCATGCTGCCCAATACTATATATTATACAATGTATTATAAACTAATTTTGACTAACAAGTTATAAAGCAACTATTTGAGAGCAACTATTTATTTTTCAATGATATAATTATGCAGCATGGAGATTTTCCATCATACAATATTAATATTTTTATTAATTTCTGTGCAACTTTCATTAGATGTTTAGTGTGGAAAAAATAACATAATTTAGGATATAACAATATTGTGTTAGAAAGCATGTATTATGTATTGTTCACTGTATTGCTTCAAAAAAAAAACTGTCCTGTGTGGAATGCTGTCATACAAGTACCTAGCAAATTATGGGACTATTCTTTTGAGAAAAAAACAACAACAATGGTCACTAATATTAATAAAAACAAAAACATCACTAACATTTAGCTGGTGTTTCTGTCAGACTGATCATGATGATCAAATAAATGGTATTGAATCTACTGTACTTTAAGTCTCTATTTATACTGTAGTACAGTGAGTTAACGTGCAACTCAAGACTGTTTCCCTAACTGCAGTAGCTTTGGGGCATATTTTAAACCACACTGGTTCAACAGTCTAGAACTGTCACTAATGGTCATGCATGTGAAATCAGTTCTGCTAATAATTTTGTTTGACATTGAACTAATGACAGACCACTGTTGTAATTAATAAACATGCTATTACTTTGCATAAGTGTGAGTAATTATTTTTCCAACCACATATTTTAAGTGATTTTTGAGGTAAAGTGGGTAAAATAAGAACAAATGTGAACAAACAATTATGTTTCCTTGTAAATACAGATGAAGTCAAAATTATTAGTCTTCCTGTGATTTTTTTCTTTTGTCAGATATCTCCCAAATGATGTTTAACAGAGGAATAAGGATTATTTTTTACAGTATTTTCTTTACTGTGTTTTTCTTCTTGAAAAAAAGTCTTATTTGTTTTATTTCAGCTAGAATAAAATGAGTTTTGAACTAAAAGAAGGTCAATATTATTCCCCTTTAAGCATTTTTCTCAGTCTACAGAACAAACTGCTATGTTTAGAAATGTGTTGAAAAAAATCTTTCTTTAAAACAGAAATTGGGGGAAAATATACAGGGGTTAATAATTAGGGGCTAAAAAAAAAAACAATCCATAAATAAATGATTTTTTTTAAATGTTATGTGACAAAAATATTATATGACAAAAAGTAATAAAAGCAAATGTTTTTATGTTATTTTAACTAATATTAATGAGTTCATCAGGTTTCAACAAAATTTAGTTTTAGTTATACAAAGTTTAATTTAATATTTTAGTTGTTTGTTTGATTCAAGTTGAGAGGAGTATAAATGTTCGTCATTAAACAAAAATAAAAAATCAGACAGCAAGAATTTCTTGCAGTGTGTAATAACAATGGAATGACAAAGGAGAAAGTTCTGAACTACTGAAATATTTATACTTTGTATAAAAGGTAATGGCAGCTTCAAGAGGCCCCATGCATTGCTCAAGTGTGTTTTTTTCTCAGTTTAAACAGGGTCAAACAATCCTGACGGTTCTGTTAGTCCTGTTTATGAACTCTCATATTTAGATCTTTTTTTTTTCTCAAGGTGATTGTCTGGGCCATTCTAGCAGCTTTATTCTCTTTACTAAAACCAATTGAGTGGTTCCTCGCATTTTATTTAAAATGAATAAAAAAATTCAAAATTAAAATGTATTTCAAATGCAATTATGCTTTTATTGCATCCAATAATAAAACATGTATAAACTAAGCTGGAGACACATTTTCTAAATACATTTAATAATGCTCAACTAAAAACTCATGTGACTTTGCCTCAACACTTCATGTGATTGGATACCTGAACTAACCAGGGCTCCAATCATAACACAGTATATGTGATCAGACACGATTGCATTTCCAACGCAACATCCCACATCTGCCTTTGAATCCAACATAGCATGACAGCAATTGTTACTAAACTTTATGTGGGTCAAACTGACATTGCTTAATTTGTTAAAGGTTTTTGTTTGTTTGTTTTTTTTGCTCTGGAATATTAAATGAAAGTAGTGTTTAGAAAAGAGGTGTTTAAAAAATGATGTTTAGAAAAGAGGTTAAATATACAGTATATTACTGTATGTTAAGCCTGACAAAAATATATATGTATTTTCAAATCCATTCAGCATAAATAAAATGTATTCATTCATTTTCTTTCGGCTTAGTACATTTATTCATCAGCCACAGTGGAATGAATCGCCAACTAATCTAGCATATGTTTTACACAACGGATGCCCTGCCAGCTGCAACCCAATACTGGGAAACACCCATACACTCTCACATTCACACATACACACACTACAGTCAATTTAGTTCAATTCTATATTTATTCAATTCACCTATAGCAGTCTTGGGACAGTCTTTGGACTGTGGGGGAAACTGGAACACCCGAAGGACACCCATGCCAACACAGGGAGAACAAGCAAACTCCACATAGAAATGCCAACTGACCCAGTTGGAACTCGAACCAGCGACCTTCATGCTGTGAGGTGACAGTGCTAACCACTGAGCCACCATGGCACCCATAAATAAACACAAATCTCCTAATGTAATATAATCTTAACCAATATTATAATGTTTTAAACATGACAAATTTTTTATGTTCTAACACGTTAGATCTCCTATTGCCACAAGGCTGACAAGACATATTTTGTGTGTGTGTGTGTGTGTGTGTGTGTGCATGTAAAAGACATGGGCATATCTAATAGCTCATAGTAGCATGTGTTAGCTACCTCTTCACAAGATGTTTGAGCATATTGGTGAGTTTGTTGACCTCCATCGGCATCCTGGTAAGCACTTGTCTGTGTCCTTGAGATTAGACAGAGAAATAAAGCCTCCAGCAACTGTCATTGATTTACTATGGTTACTACTAATGTTTGAGGGCAGCGCATTAATATTGACCCATGATCAAAACCTGTGTGTACTGTACTGTATATTAATGAACAGTCAACACCTCTTTCTTCTGGGGTTATCTTGTTTTCCTGTAGAGCTACATGTACTAACTTACTCCTGTCAGTGCCAAGCTCAGTTCAGCCCGGTTCACGGCTGAACACAGGAAACTTGCACATTCCCTGTCTTCCTCTGGGTGGGTCGCTGTTCCTTGTGTGCCTGTCAGAGACTATTTTCATAAACACAATGGGAAAGTACTCAGAACAACATTTAGAGCCTTTCCTCCATGTGTTTGTGTTGATGTATGAGAAGACTATATGTGTAATGCCAAGCATACAATGGACATTGTGAACATAATGTTGTATTTCTTGGATTTGTGAAATGTAAAATTGCTAGGTTATTATTATTATTATTTCGAATAATAATAGTCAAATTCCAATTCCAGGCATAACTATTCTTCAGTGAATTAAGGTCTGATTTGTGTAAAGATTAGGGTGAAACAAATATTCATTATCTCCTCACTGGAGCTAACAATGAGTGTTAGTCAGCTCTGTCAATAATTTTTAGTCTGGTTTATCTTTTTAAATTAATGGTATGCATTATACATTTGAAATTAATATTATTTGCATTTCATTTATTATACAAATGCATTTATTACCACATTTTTGTATAGTTTGAATAGTAATATTCTCAGCATATTATGCTAAACCTGGTTGTATTTTTTGTTTAAAGGGCACCTATTTTACCCATTTTTTAAGATGTAATATTAATATTATGGTTCTTCTGAGTGTGCCAGTTTAGGTTCAGTTCAAAACACAATTCAGATTTTTTTATTATGATGTGTTAAAAAGTGCTATTTTGGGGGCTTGTACACAGTTCGCTGTTTTAGATGCGTGTTGCTTCACATGAAAATTAGTTTCGACTTCCTGCCCAACTTAACAAGGGGGCGGAGCCATAAGCTCCTCGCTTTGTGTATAGCAATAGACAGGCAGACAGAGAGAAGCAACATGAGTGAGAGGACCAGCATTCAGCCGTACATGTACGACTCAGACACAGACCAAGCAGAGAGTACAAAATCAATTGTGTCTTTGTATGGTTTTACAGCCAACTGTGTGCATGGCACACCAGACGCGCACATTTGCATGTTATTTAAAATGAAACTATTCAGATAATGCTCCGTGGCGCGGCAGAAATATGAAGTGCCCTGAGCAGGGCCAGCGCGTCGATAGAGGCGACCTAGGCTGCAGAATAGTAAGCGAACCCCCCGTTCCTCACTTTTATCCGCGACCCCCTTCCGGTCCTCACTTTCATCCGCGACAAAGCGAAAGGCATGGCGCTGCGCCTCGTTAGTTATTTCCAATGGAGGGATGCGCACATGAAGCAACACGCTCGCATTTTCTAGCTGCACCTAGTTAAGATGACAGGGAGCATCTGTGACCGCGGGAAATGCAAACCTCTGAAGTTTAAGGAAGACGCAATAAAAAGAACACATGTTTGTAAACCACCAAAACTCACAAACACTGGCGATGAGGAGAGCGATAACGTCGTGAATGTTGAGCACAATGACCTTACATCTAAAATTAGAGCAAGGGTGTTTCTTTGGTGACGTCGCTTTGACTCACACGCTGAAAATGGCGGACGTGAAACAACATACTGAGGATATGGTAATTCGCACCTGTCAATCAATTCGGTGGGCGGGGGGGCTGCACTCCTACGTCAAGTTGCGGTCGATCTCAAAACCGCTCCAATTGGTCCACCGTTTTTATGTTGTTAAATTGAAAAAAAAGGACTGAGTGTGTTTATATTACCCCAATATGACGGTCTATACACTATACCTACACATATGTCTGTCCAAACAGCTTGAAAAGTAGATTTTTCACCATAGGTGCCCTTTAACTACTGTAATACTTGATTTTTTAAAAGCTGATCATAGTATACTCATAGATCGTTTACAGAATTACACTGGCGCTCAGGGATAAACACTAAGAATGTTTAAATCCTACCCATCCGACCGATGCCATTTTGTTCATTTCAATGAGGAGTTATCTAAGTTAACAAAAGGAAAGAATGCCAAAAGGATCTGTCTTAGGCCCTCTTTTGCTTTCAATAGATATGCTGTCCCTTGAAAATGTTAAACAGAAAACATGTGGGTTTTTAATATTATTGTGCTGCTGATACATCACTATACAGTATACTTCAAATCAAATCTAGAAGAAATGTCAAAAATTAACAGAGCATTTTTAAGAAGTGCATGACCAGCATGTAGCAAAACCTGTACACAGAAGCTGTTAAAATACAATTGGATTCTAAATTGATGTGCTTCATGCTCCACAATAAAAGACCAAGCTATTTTCAGGACCTAGAAGCTTGTTCACCTCAAATCTCAAAGGACCTTTCCCTTTAACATTCCCTTTCTCTATCTCCAACTTCGCTTCCTGTCCAATCACTGCCCTGTCATAATAAAGAAAAAAATATAATTCTAACATTACAAAAACTTCTACCTTATTTTGCCAAGCTATAGCACATGTTTTCTTATATTGTTATCAGAATCACACAATGTAATCACCTATTTCATCATGTTCATTTCTGCTTAGTTTTTGTCATTTGTTACCAGCATGACTGTCCTAGAACTGTACAATTCTGCAACAATGGCATAGCCTTACTTATACTTAACATGAGCCAGATTTACTAATTATCTTCAGAGAGATATTGTACTTGGTAGTTTTAAATCAATTTTGGTAATACTTTATATGAACAAACCAACCAATGAGTTACATTTTTTATTATAGTTTTCAGTGTTTTGTCCATATTTTACATGTCTTTTTTGTACGTTTATAGAAGTACACATGGTAGTTAAAGTTTTGAAAGTTATCTACTGACAAATAAGTATACAGCAACAGCAGATAATTTGATACTTGATGGCGCAACCCTTAGTAAACAGCATTACAAGGCTCATTTAAATACTCTCCTCCAGGCGTCGCTAGACCCTATTTAGTGCCCGAGTCACTGCTTTTAGTTACTGTTTACATTATATGTAAGTGTAAACATTAAGAGTGGTAAAGAGGGAAATTAATGTAGGTTAATCAAAAACATACCCACCCACCTCCTCACAGACAAAAGATTGTAATTATTGTAATGTAATTAAATAATTAATTAATTCATTTTCTTTTCGGCTTAGTACCTTTATTAATCTGTGGTCGGCACAGTGGAATGAACAGCCAACTATACAGCATATGTTTTACGCAGCGGATGCCCTTCCAGCTGCAACCCATCACTGGGAAACACCAATACACATTCACACACATACACTACGGACAATTTAGCCTACCCTATTCACCTATACAGCATGTCTTTGGACTTGTGGCGGAAACTTGAGCACCTGGAGCACCCAGGGGAAACCTACGCGAACACGGGGAGAACATGCAAACTCTACACAGAAACGCCAACTGACCCAGCCAGGACTCGAACCAGTGACCTTCTTGCTGTTAGGCGAACATGCTACCCACTGCACCACCGTGCAGCCCAAATGTAATTAATATTCATGGAAAAGATTCCTTAGAGGATTTTAGCATATCACTCCAGTTGTGTCTTTACTTTGGATTGAATTATGTTATTTATTTAGAATAATACTTGCATAATAATAATAATAATATTACTTTTATAACAATGAATGGGGGCCCGAGCCTCAGTAGAGCTTTATGTCTAGCAACACTCCTGCTCTCCTCCCATTCATTTTGTGTCTGAAAGCGAAACTGCTTATGTATCTGCAAAATCACTGATCATGTCTTTTCAAAGCTAATGTTTCACTGCGTTTCTTGAGTAAATCCAGTTAATAGATTTTTAATACCAAGCAAGAGTTTGCATTGGCACAAGCTGACATCAACAAACTAGTTGTGAGGAAAACTGGCTATGTTATCGTCTAGTGTCAGCTGTGTTTGGTTCCTTCTGGACCAAAAAGCTGCATGTGAACACACCAAACGGATGACAACCAACTGAAATGAGAACATGTGTGTGGCGAGGAGGCGGGGCTGAGAGCCGTGGGAACGAAACAAAACCCACAGAAGGAGCTTTGGACTACTGTATAAGAGGAGGAACAATGGCAGAGGAGGATGAGAGTGGACCAAACCCTGACATATTGTTTTACTTTTGCTTTCAGTTTGAAGTCTCCGTGAGGAGCTGGCAACCATTTGTTTTATTTAAAACTTCGTCGGTTCTCTGCCTCCTTCTTTCCGGCGGCCAGATGGCTGTGAAAATCATTACAGTGGTGCTGAAATCCAGGAGAAGGAGGGACACATTGTCCAGTTACCCTCACTCCTTAGTGGGAGGGCGAGTGTTCAGGAGTTAACCCGAGTGGGGGAGAAACCCGTTCGTCTGCCCAAAGTGCCAGGGGCGGCCCGAGGCTGGCGAGAAAAGGATCTGCCTGCTGCCGGCTCACAGCATGGGGGTGGGGGGGCCTGGGGGGGGGGATGCGGGGCTCCCCACCGGAAGGGAAAGTGCTGAAGGGAGCCATATCAAAGAGGCTTGGGGAGTCGCCACGATCCGCCATGATGCCAAAGCTTCTGCTTCTGTCCACTGAAGCGGGAGTGGAGCAGGAGACCAGGAATGCCGTCAGCCAGGAGATCTGCCGCCGGACACCAGAAGACGGACGGGTGGATAGAGCCCACAGGGCTTCCAACAGATCTCTCAGATGGTGGAGGATCAAGTGGCAGCGTGTCTGCAAAACTGAGCCCCAAATTGTTTTTTTTTTCCTCTCTCCCCTCTTTCTTTCAGTTTACTCTGTCTGTCCTCCTTTTTTCCTCCTTCTGACCTACCCCACCCCACCCTGGAGAATGCACAGCCACGGGGTGCCCCCGAAATGAGCGCACACCGGCGTCGAATTCCACGGAAGGAGCTCTGTAGGAGGAACGATGGCAGGAGAGGACGAGAGAGGACCATTGTTTTATTTTTGCTTTTAGTTTCATGGCAGTCTCTGTGCAAAGCTGCTGTCTGCTTGTTTTATTTAAAAAAATGTAAAACTTTGTTGGCTCTCTGCCTCTTTCTTCTGGGCGGCCAGGTGGCCATGAAAATCATTACAATATGTTCCGTTCCTGCATGAGATTATGTATCTTTTCATATCTGCAGGTGGCGGCATCTTTATAATCATTCCACAATGAGAACCCAAAACTAGTGCTGCACACATACAAGCTTTAAACAATGGTGCATTTAAGTAAAATTTTCACAGTAATTATCCTCACCACAGAAGGATTTGCTAATCAAATCTGATAATATATTTGCAATTTTTTAAGAAATGTGACAAAATGTGAGCCAGATTCTTTGGGTTCCCTCTTGAACACAAGTGCAACAGCCAATTCGAGCACTCTCTTTAACTGATAGCAATTCTACATGTTGAATTGAACAAACTTCTTTCTAATGTAGGCGTGAGGGAAAGCAATGTGTGAAACACACCAAACAAACAAACTTGACAGACACCCGATTTTGCCCAACAGCCGATTGTTGGCTTGGTTAAATGTCAGTTGTTTCAGGTTAATAAATTTATCCCTTGACTCTACTTGACCCAATGTTTTTATAAAGCTCATTTATCTTTACCGCACAATTAATATTTTAACATGGCAAAAAGACCAAAATTTTCTGCTTTAAAGCTAGAAGATCATCTGCTGAAGCGTTTACAAAACAATCTCAAACACAGCAGAGACCACCCTGTCTCAGCCTGTCATGTAAATCAGAGCTACCAGATCCAAAGGCTTTCCTTGGAGTGCCATTGAAGCTCATTCATGTTGACCTAAATCAAGCCCAAACACTATAAGCAGCAGACGCCTGGCGTGGGACTGAAACCCAAACTTGTCTGGCTCTTGTACTACCTGACA
The DNA here is from genome assembly GCA_903798205.1 of Danio tinwini. NCBI lineage: Eukaryota > Metazoa > Chordata > Actinopteri > Cypriniformes > Danionidae > Danio > Danio tinwini. Next base: position 16,322,212 of record CAIGQZ010000690.1, read on the forward strand.
GTCAGAGGTGAGCAATCGTGCCAAAAAAGGCCCTTCAGTGCTCAGGCTTTCCTAGAAAAGATTTCAACCTCCCCAGAAAGCAAGCTCCAAATATACGAGAAAAAGAACATAAATCAAGTCTTCAGTGAACATCCCAAAAATGATACAAGACATCTCTCAAAAAGAACAAACTCATGTTTTGGTGGACAAGAACACTTCTGAAAGAGATATCAAACAAAAAGAAGTGACATTGTCAGCACCAATAGCCTTGTGATTAGTGCGTCAACACATAGTGTTTAGACACGTCGGTACAGATGTGTTCACGGCGACCCGAGTTCGATTCCCGGCTCGAGGTCCTTTGCCGACATTTCCCCTATCTCTACTCCCCATACTTCCCTGTCTCTAAATCTCCATTGTCCTATCACAATAAAGGTGAAAACCCCTAAAAAATAAATAAAAAAAGAAAAGACATTAATTAACAGTCAAGAAAATATGACTCCACCAGAACAGAAAAACATCTATTATTATTCTTGACTTGGAGACAACGTGAAATTGAATTCCAAGCCTGTTTGAATTGCACAGAGGTTTTCAAACTAAATGCACTATTATAAAAACAATTGATAGAATTTTATCTATAGGGAAACAGCTGATAAGGGAAATGTGCTCAGAACATTCAAATCCAATTTCTGTGCATATCTGTTTAAAATCATAACATATTTAGCTTTAATCATACGGGTGAACAGCAAAAAAAACTGATAACAAAAGAATCTACCATAACAGCGATATGTCAGCATGATGTAAGTCAGGGGTTTTCAAACTTTTAGGACTCCAATCCCCAGGCACCCCTCTCTCGAGCCAAAATTATAATGCATGTGCAATCATCATTTACATATTACTTGCTACGTTTAAAGTGCGTAGAATTAATTACATTGAAACATAAATATACAGCTTACCTAATTCAGTGTGATGGCGGAGCCTGTTTCTGTGAGGACAACATGATAATCTGTGGTTGGATTCCTGACACGACTAACTGTAAATCGTCTTCCACTGTCAATAAGCGTGAGCCATAGTCTACTTGCCTTTGATGTATGTACATACAGAAAATGCTGCTTCGCAAAACCAAGTTCGCAGAGCCCTGACGGTGTGGTTGAGTCGAACATTGAGTATGTTTACATGGACAAGAATACTTTAATACGATCAAGACAATGCTCTGATTAAGAGTCTACCATGTAAACAGCGATTTTTGATTACCCTAATCCGACTAAAGTCATAACTGAACTAAACAGAAATGGAATTAAGACGTGGAGTATGTACATATTTGTGGCATTATTAAAGTAAACACTGAAATCAAACTATTACCGTCATGTAGGACTTTTCGCAGCATTTTGTGACAAGATCCACACACATGGCTGTCAGTAGAGGACCACACACAACCACATCACGAAATGCAGAAATGTTTTTTTCTTTCCATTCGGCATGTGGTTTTAAATTCTATTAAAACAACACTCTTCCACCAGTCTTTACTTCATATTTGCATCTAATACCCCAGTTTGTTATGGGGGCATGTATGAAATGTTCATGAGTGACAGTAAAACAGTTGAACTGCAGTTAAAGTCGAAAAATTAAAGATGAAACTAACAAAATTACATGAAACTCTGCAGGAAATGTGGATAGCCTCGTGACGCAACATTCAAAAAGCACTTTACGTAACAATTATATTATTGTCTTATTCAGATTTAGGCAAATAACTATTACTGATGTCCATGCAAGTGTAGTCAGTATGTATTTAAAGTGAAAGATCCAGAAGGGCATCCTGCTGATTTGATTCAGAAGGGCACTTTTTTCTCAGATGGTTCACCGGTTTTACTTTCATTCACTGTCATTCATTTTAAAAAGCACCTTGTCCATTTTGTTTGTATATGTTTTACTGTAACGCCTAATAGTTAGCTGTGGAGCTAACGTTAATCCTTTTCCCTCTAGTGAACACATAAAAATCGTCATCATAATTTACTCGAGTACATGCCTCAATTTCTTGTGCACCCCACAGTTTGAAAACCCCTGCTGTAAGTCAATGAAAATATATTGTAAAGTGCAATAACCTTTTTTGGACTATTAATTTACATGCAACACCATTTTCGGGAGCTAAAAACAAATGATTTTTAAAACTGGCTTCAAAGTGCAAGTTTTTAACAGCACTATTATGGTCTCCATGTAAACTACAAAAACTAAATTTTCTGAAAATTACTACGTTTACATGGACATCAGTAATGGTATTATTTGCCTTCATCTGAATAAGACAATAATATAATATGATTAAGGTGTTTACATGAGTTACTTTTTGAATGTTCCTTTTATGATCCCGTTTTACATGTTATGGCACATAATTCGATTAGCATCATTGAAACACCACGTTATCTATTTATATATTTCCTCCGGAGTTTCATGCTATTTCAGGTGTTTCATTTTTTATTTGTTGACTTTAACTGCAGTTTGGCACTTTCACTTTCATTCAGGAACATTTCATGCATGCCCTCGTGACAAACGAGATATTGGATGCGAGTATGAACTGTTGGAAGAGTGTTGTTTGAATGGAATTTGATACTGCACGCCGTATGGGGACAAAAACACCTGTCTGTGGTCCTTCACTGACTCGGAAGGTGCAGAGAATAGTGTCAATCAGCCGTGTGTGTATGGAATATCCTGTTGCAAAATGCAGTGAAAAGTCAGTAATAGTGACAGTAATAGTTTGATTGCGGTGTTTACATGTCTGTACTGCACTTCAATAATGCGACTACAATCAGCATACTCCACATGTCTTAACTCGATATATGTTTAATTCGATTATGACCTTAATCAGATTAAATTAATCAAAAATCTATGTTTAAACGGTAGGCTCTTAATCAAAGTATTGTCTTAATGGTATTAAAATCTGATTATTGCTGTCCATGTAAATGTACTCAATGATGTCATGCACTTGCATATTATGTGTTCATTTAAAACATAGAGTTAAAGTAATGTCAGGCTACATTTAGGCTTCAATTACATTAGCCCCCACAAGTACTATAGATTAGTATTAGGTTTTTAATAGTATTAAGTTTTGTATATAACACTATAATACCATTAAGCAACTGTTCAAGATTTTAAGAAAGACAGTATAAGAAAAAAAATCAATCTGTCTGTTTTGATTATCAGCGATCTACTGGCTGCAGATCACTAATGGACTACAAATCCACTATTCATAGACTACAAGAACCAGTCATGCACCACACACATACAAACCGGTTCCTGATCATGACTGATTGCATACACACAGCCGGAGGATTGTCATAGACTGATTACATGAATTATAAATAAAGCACAAACACACACATTGTTGCTGAGTCTTGTTGAACTGTTTATGTAAACATTATGACGCGTTTTTCTTGCCTTGCTTTGCTGTTTTTTGGACCTTCACCTTGTTTGTTTGTTTATGTTGTCTGCTGCCTGCCCGTTGACCTTCTGCCTGTTTATTTGACCACGACTATGGATTGCCCTTATACATCTGCTTGCTCCTGTGTTGACTGTTGCTTGCCTGACCATTCCTGTTAATAAAGACTCTGCATTTGGATTCGCACCTCTGTTCTCAGTGTCACTTCATGTTACACTGTCAGTCTTCAAAGTTGAATTTCTATTCAATACTTTTAACAACATAAAGTAGTATTTTACATATACCTGGAATAGAACATGTTTACATATTTAACGATACATATTTAAGATAAATATGTAATGTGACGAATGTAAGCAAACAAACGTAACGAATAAAGCCAATACTGCTGCAGTCAGTTTCTTTTATTGTCCAAGATGTTTTAGCCCAAACTAACTAATGGTTTTGTGCCAGCGCTTGGTCATGAAGCACACCAGCTGACATTACACATTTCACATTTTGTAAAGATTATATTTCGTTTGCAACCATCTTCTCTATATAAGTGATAGTAGCTTTTTAAAGTAAGTCAAATTCATTTGCGATCAAACTAATGCAGATCAGAAGAAACAGCACTTTATCTTATGTGAAACGTAAATATATATAATATATATATATCATTTTTGCCTCCATATCTAGAATTATCATCTATTTCTAACGCCATTTTAAATGGTTTCATCCCATAATACGTAGTTGCTCATAGATTTCAAGACGTGGGTCCTATAAAAACCAGTGTTGAGCAATAACGCTTTACTAGTAATTCGTTACTTTTGACGGTAACTAATATTGTAATGCATTACTTTTTAAATATATAGTAACCCCGTTACCATTAGAATATGATGCGTTTGTCCGTTACTTGGTAAATTAATTACATTTTGACTGCAGTCTAGCCCACATCTTTTTGTTTACAGCGATGACACATTGTGGGATTGGTAGATTGATAGTCAACCTAACCACTGTAAGGAAGAGTCGTCATGTACGATGCACCAGACTGGACAAAAGTCAAGCGAAAGCAGAGAGTCCGGGTATGCACAAGACACCGAATGCGCGAGAGAGACCAAGAGTATTAACATTACTAATATTATTTACTATTACTAATACTTCTTTGTTTCTTGTTACAAAAAAATAAGCACTCACTTGTAATCTTTATAACAAACATGATTAGTTTAGTAGACACAAAGACACATTTCTGTTATATCTTAGAACGTGTTATTTAAATTTTATAGTGTTGTATTGCTCAAAAAAATACTGTAATTTATTTTTGTATTGTTTTAGATATTTTTATAGCTGTATACAGTACAACAGCAGATTTTGCACTTTGAATATGGAGATTATTTTCCATAAGTTATTGATGTACCACTTTTAATTTGTGGTTCATTTGAAAATTGCTCATTGATTTTTATTTTTGAGCAGCTGTTATGTTTTTGTTTTGTGTAAAATGCATTAAATGTATGGTTGTCTATATTAGCAGTTTTTAGTGCTGAGTTTCACTAAATTGATTCTGAATTATAAATCAGAAAACTTTTGTTTATTTATTTCATAAAGGTTTTGTGTTTGTTGTATATCGTTGCTATTTTCATACTCAAGTGATGAAGGAATGTGTAAGGGTTACATACAGCAAATTTTATGATGCTGAAGCAACTTTGGTTTATGCGTTTTTGTTTCTGAATATATTATTCAGCTGGTTTATCATTTTTGGACTGGTGATCTGACTTAAATAAATTAGTGTTAAAAAAAGACTTTTTGTTTAAGTCTGTCTTGTGGTTTATTTATATATAGACCAAGATGGCGGCGCGTACACATCGCGAGGCTCGGCGTCTCTCCAGTTTCTGCAATTTTGCAGTATTTTTCCTGCTCATTTCAGGTCTGTTCGTGCAGAACAGTAATGCCTTTACATCGTACACCCGACAGGAGATCTTGAATATTGGTTTGTGCATTGTATTATCAGCAATCTACGACTCATCCCAGAGATTGCCAGGACACCCGAGGCTGAGCGCTCTGTCCGGCCGGGCAGAAGTGCTCGGAGACGGCGATGCGAACGTAAACAAAGGCGGGGGAATCGCGGCGGGCTAAGAGCTAAGCTAAAGCTAACACCACACCGGCTCTCTTTACCCAGCACCTTCCTCGCCAATGTACGGTCCCTGGTGAACAAAATGGATGAGATTAGACTGCGCATCAACCACAGCAAAAGATTATGGAACTGTAATGTCATGATGGCTAAACAGCGGGATACCAGACAACGCTGTATCTTTAACTGAGCATCAGACATTCCGAGCAGACAGAGCGGTGGATGACTCCGGTAAGACCCGAGGCGGAGGATTATGCATTTATATTAACAAAGCGTGGTGCACAAACTCTGTCATCGTTGGGAGACATTGCTCTGTTAACCTGGAATTTCTGATGGTCAAATGCAGACCGTTTTATCTGCCACAGGAGTTCACCTCCACCTTTATAATCGCTGCTTATATTCCACCCAATGCTGATTCAAAGCTTGCTATGAATGAACTTCATGCAGCCATCAGCAAACAACAGACTGCTCACCCGGAGGCTGCTTTTATTGTTGCGGGGGATTTTAATCACTCAAACTTAAAGACAGTGCTCCCCAAATTACATCAAAACATTTTTGTCACACACGGGGAAACAAGACTTTGGACCAGGTATACACAAACATGGCTGAAGCCTATGCTGTTACCCCCCTCCCCCACCTGGGTCAATCAGATCACCTTTCTTTGTTCCTCACCCCCCGATACTCACCCCTCATCAACCGTGTGAAGCCATCAGTGAGGACCATCAAAGTGTGGCCAGCGGGGGTAGACTCCACACTCCAGGACAGGTTTCAACACACAGACTGGAGTATGTTTGCTTCCCAGGCCACATGTGGCTCTCACACAGACATTAACAGCTACACTTCCTCTGTTCTGGAATACATCAACACCACCATTGACAGTGTTACAACCCAAAAACAGATCACCACATACCCAAATCAAAAGCCATGGATGAACAAGGAGGTGCGCCTCCTGCTGAAGGCACGCAACACTGCCTTCAGATCAGGGGATGCACAGGCCTACAGCACTTCCAGGGCTAATCTGAAGAGGGGCATCAAAAAGGCCAAGCACTGTTACAAGCTAAAGCTAGAGGAGCAGTTTTCCAACTCTGATCCTCGGCGCATGTGGCAGGGCATACAGGCAATCAGCAACTACAAACCCAGCCATTCCACACCCACAGCCACAAATGTCTCCTTCCTGAACAAGCTTAATGACTTTTATGCCCGCTTTAAAAGAGACAATAATGAACCCTACACCAGGATCACTTCCTCAACCGACCACTCACCCATTACACTCACCTCCTCAGAAGTCTACACCGCACTGAGTCGGATCAATGTGCGTAAGGCTGCTGGACCAGACGGTATTCCTGGGCGTGTCCTCAAAGCATGTGCAGAACAGCACGCTGGGGTATTCACAGACATTTTCAACCTGTCCCTTAACCTAGCAGCTGTGCCAACATGCTTTAAAACCACCTCTATTGTGCCAGTGCCGAAACACTCCAGCCCAACATGCCTGAATGACTACCGCCCGGTAGCACTCACACCCATCATCATGAAGTGCTTCGAGCGGTTGGTCCTGGCACATCTGAAAGACTCTCTGCCATCCACACTGGACCCACATCAGTTTGCCTACCGTGGCAAAAGGAGCACAGAAGATGCAGTCTCCATAGCACTGCACTCTGTACTCACACACCTGGACAATAAAAACACTTACGCACAAATGCTGTTTGTTGACTTCAGCTCAGCATTCAACACTGTCATACCCTCTAAGTTAATGATCAAACTTAGAGACCTGGATATAGACACGTCTCTCTGTAACTGGGTTATGGACTTTCTGACTAACAGACCTCAGAATGTTAGATCAGACCACATTTGCTCCACCACCGTCACACTCAACACTGGTGTACCACAGGGCTGTGTGCTGAGCCCCTTCCTCTACTCCCTTTTCACCATCGACTGTAGGTCTGTGAACAGATCCAACGCCATCATCAAATTTGCAGATGACACCACAGTGATTGGTCTAATCAGCAACAATGATGAGACTGCCTACAGGGAGGAGATACAGCATCTGGCCACGTGGTGCACCAACAATAATCTGCTCCTTAACACCGACAAGACCAAGGAGCTCATTGTGGACTTCAGGAAGGGACGAACAGGCTCATATGATCCCATCTACATCAATGGGATGGCCGTCGAGCCTGTATCATCCTTCAAGTTCCTGGGGACCCACATCTCCAAGGACCTTTCCTGGACCACCAACACCTCCAGCCTGGTCAAGAAGGCTCACCAGCGCCTATTTTTCTTAAGGCAACTTAAGAAGAACCAGCTGTCATCAGCCGTCTTGGTGAACTTCTACCGCTGCACAATAGAAAGCATCCTGACGAACTGTGTCACAGTCTGGTATGGAAGCTGCTCTGTTGCGGAGCGTAAGGCACTGCAGCGGGTGGTGAAAACTGCCCAACACATTACAGGGACCACACTGCCAGCCATAGAGGACATCCAGAGGAAATACTGTCTGCGCCAAGCACGCAGTATTCTTAAAGATTCCTCTCACCCTGCTCACAGACTGTTTTCTCTCCTGCCTTCTGGCAGGCGCTTCAGGCTCCCCCGGACAAAAACCAGCAGACTAAAGAACAGCTTCTTCCCCAGAGCTGTCTCCCTCTTGAACTCTGCTCCCCACTGACTTTTTGCCCCCCTAATACACCCCACTCTCCTCTCCTCATAACTCAGACTCATCATAATCACTGCACTACTTAACATTTGCACATTTAAAAATTGCACATATTCATTGCACTGATTCATTTATTTGAACTGTACATACCTACTGCACATGTACATTTGTAATTATGTACACATCCACTGTACATATACACTTGTAATTATGTTTATCTATCTGCACACTTCTGATTATTAATAGCAACCTGTACATTTATCCATCTATTGTAAATCTCTGTTCATAGCTAACACAACCTGTATATAATGTTGATAGTACATCCATTTGTAAATATCACCATAGTTTTTCTATAACTGCACTTTATAACTTATACCTGTATCCTGAACTTGCTGCTATTGCACTCCTGGTTAGACCTAAACTGCATTTCGTTTCCTTGTACTTGTACATGTGTGATGACAATAAAGTTGAATCTAATCTAATCTAATCTAATTTGTGAGAATGCAAATGCAAAACTGCGAAGCTGATCAACAGTGTACTCTCCATGCAGCACTGAAGTGATTTTATAAGGGTATTAATGGGAACATTTCCAAAATATTCTTTGGAAAAGTAACAAAAAAATTACTTTTAACAGTAATGCATTGCTTTTTAGTGTAAGTAATCGATAAAGTAATTGAGTTATTTTTTGAATTAAGTAACTAGTAACTGTATCTAGTTACCTTTTTTTTAGTAACTAGCACAACACTGGTTAAAACAACAATTACGATATTATAGCAGACATTAATTTAACTTGCTATATATCTGTGTCTTTACAGCTGTTTCCACAGATGTGTGTGAATGGTAATGGTTTTGACAACACTAGCGTTTGTGCTGTGCTGGCATGGTGAAGGGGAAGTCTGGGCACCTGGTATCATTTCCTGCAGTCAGATTATGGGACATCTGTAAGTCGCTCTGAAGGGCATCCAAAGAGTTTGGAGGACTTTGGCAGAAAGTGGCCCATCCATCTCTGTCCTTTTTCTCCTCCTCCTCCATCTTCTCCTGGTCTAAGTGGCTCTGCTCTTGAGGTTGGGGTTGGACAGAAGGATGGAAGGGGTCTTTGGGAAGGGGGGATCTAATCTGAGGGTCACTGAGTTGTGGATTAAGAGAAATGGGGTCTTTGAGGGGAGACTCGTTTTGAGTAGACGCTCTGGAGTATTTAGAGTCAGGATCTATTTGCTGTGAATCTACACAGTGAACATCACTTCCTGTTACCACAGCGGACAACTCTAACGAAAGGGTTTCACTCTCACTAAATCCCACAACAACAGTGACGCACCCACAAAAACAACATACATGAGCAGGACGACGGCACACAACCGTGTCAAACCAGAAACATGCGATGAAAGGAAAATGACAGGAAAGGGAAATGGAAAGGAAAGTGTTGTACAACAGAAAGGAGGGACAAAAAGAAAAAAAAAATCACACACAAAACAATTACATCATGTATTTTCCATTTGTCCACTATATATAGAGATTAGAATTCAAAGGACCACTCAACTTGTTTAAAATAAGCAAATTTTACAACACTTCTAGTTTAGTTGAGTTTTACCATTTTATAAATCCATTCAGCCAATTTTTGGGTCAGGCAGGGGCACTTTAGCTTAGCTTAGCATAAATCATTGAATCAGATTAGACCATTAGCGTCTCACTCAAAAAAGATTAAAACGTTTTAATAGTTTTCCTATTTAAAGCAGGACTCTTCTGCAGTTAAATCAGCACTAAGACCAACAAGAACCAGACTCTCATTCTGGCATAATAATCTATAAACTTTGCTGTTGTACCAAAGCTGCAACAGGCATAATCATACTATGCAGTGGCTAAAAATAGTCCCCAGTGAGGTAACTTCTAGTGTGACCACCTGCTTGCACAGGGAGCGTGTCGTTTGTACTAAAAGTGCTCCCACCAGACCTGGGGGTCGACTAAATGGATTAATAAAATTGTTTACCTCTAGGGGAGCTGTAAAAGAGCCTATTTTTTAAAAAAGTGTAGTGTTTCTTATATGCTAGATAGTTTTTACTATATGCAGCCAATATTTTTTTCTATAGTACAGATTTTTGTTAACTTTAAAGTTACAATGTCCTTGTCAATGTAAAAGATAACCATTAACTGTCAGTTTCCTATTTATTTGTGTGTCTTTTCCCTTTATTAACACTTTAGATTTGCATTATAGGACCTTGATCTCTGCTCTTACAACTTTTGAGGTAGAAAAGTTAAACAAAGTTTAATTAGGCATTTTGTGTGGTTTGAAAAAAATATAATGTCTGGGTTGGTCATGTAAATTACTGTACAAAAGCCAAGTAATGAGCTACCAATACTTTTTATGGTATTTTATGAATTTACTTTGGTTTTACAATAATTTTGTACACAACATGTTGTTTTAAGCCACTACAAAATCTCAATAAAAGAGACTTTATTAAGCTGTAGATTTTTTTTCTTCCAAAAATCAAAACTAGATTGCAGTTTAAAAACTAAATAAACTAAATGAAAAACAGTAAATTAGGCAAACAATTTAAACCAATCCTAATGCCATTTGACTAAAGTGTGTTAATAAATATTATTATATTTATTATATTAACTGTTTTTGTTTCTTTTTTTTCATTTATTTATACAGTATTTGTCTAAATTTAGATTTTTTTTGTATTTTGTATAATACTGAGTTGTGCATGCACCCATGTTTTTAGTCATTTTATAATGAATAATTCAAGTACCGTATTTACTAGATCTAATCTCTGACAAATATTTTAATGCATAATGTACAAGTACTTTACATTGTTTATTTTTGGTGTGAAAAGTCTCAATTCACATTGACTATAGGTCATTTATCAACACTTAAAGGGAAAAAAAACAGGTCACTGCATTGCAGGATGCAGTACTCACACAGTAATATCTGTGGTTCACTGTGGGCTTGACAAATACAGTAATTCATGTGGATATTTTTAGCATGCAGAATAGTCACATACTGCAAAGAGTATGTGATCTACATACTCCAGAAATAGTAGTATGCTAGTATGCAATATTAAACAAAATAAAGCAACGTACAGAAAACACAATTACACAGAATACATTTACAGGAGATCAGTAATAGTGCATCAGCATTCTTTTCTAATTATATTCAAAATATGCAGCATCTAAGCATATTTTGGACTGATACCTTGTCTGTGCTCATACTGTCAGTCTAATGGCTATTCTGGATCAGCAGAGAAGTCTGTAGCTCTCAGTCAATGAATGCTCACATCTGGTTCAAATCAAGCACTGCTCTCAAACCACTGCATACAAAATTAATGCAGAACAGAAAAAACAGCTTTCCCTTCCTTATGTTGCCACAGATTTTGGCAGCAACCTGTGTGTGCTTCACAAAGAAAAGACAGACCATTTCGAAACACTTACCAAAACTATCCTGGCAGCTGAAATGGGGGAAATCTTGTTTGCTTTTTGCTTATTTTATGGTTATTATTTTTAATCTACAAAAACCAAGGGAGTTGACACTTCAGTTGTCAGTGAGTTTTAAATGAGAGGTCAAATACAAAATTTCAATAAAATACAATAATTTCAAATATTAATGATGAGCTGATTTTGTTCAATAAATAAACATAGCAGTAAAAGAGCAAAACCCAGATGAGGGCTGTTCTGAGAACTGTTATTTGAATCTAAATAAATGCCTGATCTTTGACCTACTCACACAATAGTTAACACTAGCAGTTATTTCCCTTCACTCTTTATACATGTCAACTGGAAATGCCTCAAATTTTGGATCCCACACAGAATATTTATTTCAGTAGCAAATCATTGTAATCACTATACTGTATATAAAAAACACTGCTAGATGGTAAATCAATCACTGTATCTACATACCAACCAGCATCTCAGTTAGATTTACCTGAAAGGTCTCTCTCCTCCGACGGGTGAGGTTGCGTTACTCCAGCTTTTGCGGCTTTCGTCTCTGTCAGCACGTGGGCGTCGCACTGGCGGAGGCATGTAGGAGCCCTGGTTGGCTTTGTTAGGCAGGTACTGGTTAAAAGGAACGGCGGCCCTTGGCTCGCTGCAGGACGTTCGCCTCACCAACATGTCATCCTTGCGCACATCCGGTATCTTCCTCTGGGGGGTGTCGCACTCCGAGTCGCTGCCGCGGCCTGCAGATCGACAAACAGTGTGAAATAATTAGCAGTGTGGTTAAGATTGTATTGCAAGAAGTTGTAATGATCTTTCTTCCTTATTTTGACATAACCAAGCATCTCTATCTAAAAAAGGGGGGCGGTACTTAATTCCATCAATTGGGTATACATATTTTCCAGGGTAATAAATTCTAAGAAACTGAAATGTCAGCAATTAAACATGTTTACCTGAAGCTACAAAATAAGTGAATTCAGGGTTCCCACTCTAAGCTAATTGTCAAATTCTTTGACTTTTCCCTGAACACACATGAAAATACACCAAAATTACATTGTCACATCAACATATTTCACATGATACTGTATATCTGTAATTGCAGATGTAAAGTTTATGTGAAGCTTATGTTGTTTTTTCTGCAAGGGCAGGAAATGTTAAGAGAATTTGGCACAGGTAAAGCAAGGCAAAGTCCCAGCAGCCACTTAAATTCCACAAGACACAAGGAGCGGTGGCTTCAAGAAGTGGTTTAGCAACCAAAAGCCTGCAAAATTTGATGGGCAAGACAAGCCATACCAATTCCAGCACAACTCAGGCATTATATGCGCCCAGCCAGCAATGTGGGTCCAGCAACTCCCAGCTTGGACAGAACACAAGGACACTAGTGTGTGTACATGTAATGGGAAAGAGGCTTACTCAGCATTTACTAGCTGTGGTGGCCCTCTTTTCTTTCACACCCACTCCAGTTGAGAGCCTGGCAAAGGGTGGCAATTTAATGGGGTGCTGCTGATATAAGAGTGAGACAGAAATTCTCACCACATTTCTGTCAGTACAAAGCAATAGACCAATCAGAAGAACTCGAAGGTGGGACAAGGGTTGTGCGCTGTTGTTTCATTGCGATGGTCTTTTTTGTCTAACTGTATTCGCCATCAAAGAGCATGAACCAAACCGTGACCCCTATACCATAACGGTTATATACTGTACACATATATATATATATATATATATACATACAGTTGTCAACATTTGAAGTGGATCAAAATGTTTTTTAAAATTGTCCTTAAATAAGAATGAGTGTTTTAGGACAGGTTTGATGAAAGGTTTAGTCCTTTATATAAAGTTAGGACCATAAATATTGAGACATCAACACAATTCTAACTTTTTTGGCTCTTTACATCAACACAATAGATTTGAAATTAAACAAACAAGATGTGCTTTAAATGCAGACTGTCAGCTTTAATTTCAGGGTATTTACATCCAAATCAGGTGAACTGTGTAGGAATTATAAGTTTGCATATGTGCCTCCCACTTGTTAAGGGACCAAAAGTAATAGGACAGAATAATAATCATAAATCAAACTTTCACGTTTTAATACTTGGTTGCAAATCCTTAGCAGTCAATTACAGCCTGAAGTTTAGACGCTGGGTTTCATTCCTGTTGATGCTCTGCCAGGTCTCTACTGCAACTGTCTTCAGTTCCTGCTTGTTCTTTGGCCATTTTCTTCAGCAAATGAAATGCAAGCTCAATCGGATTCGAGTCAGGCAATTGACGTGTCCATTGCATAACATCCCGCTTCTTTCCCTTCAAAAACTCTTTGGTTGCTTTTGCAGTATGCTTTGGGTCATTCTCCATCTGCACTGTGAAGTGCCGGTTTTTCAAGAGCTCCCAATCTAACTGTATACAAACTTGTGTGCAAAACTGGAATATTACATAAAACATATGAGAATAAAGCATAATTTCCATTCAATGAGTTAAAGAGAGTAAAAACACAATTTCCCGATAAACTGGCACCAAATATCAAAAAGAAAACTGGAATTTGCTGTGGCAGGAGAAGCTACTGTGGGTCTTTTCTTATATAATTAATAACTTGCCCCTTGGAAGACAAAGTCGAAATACATATAGTGCAGTCAAAACTGGCTTTTAGAGGTCAGAGTCAACTCATTGGGGATAAATTTTATTTAAGGCATTTTAGAATAACCCAAACAACATTTCAGATGTTTTACAATTTGGTTGTTCTGCTTGTTTGTCCATTAATGCTGTCCCATTGCACCCATTTTTGTTATTGCATGATCTTTTAAAATAAAAGCATGACTTTTTTAATGCACATGTTGGAATTTATTCAATAAATGTGTTTTCATCATAGTTTTTGCACATTTGTGCCGTACTCAGTTGTGCGGATATGTTTTCATATGCACATTTTTAAAACATATAGGCATCCTGACATTTCCATTACCCATTTTCCATGTGATATTCCAAAATGTGCATAAAAATGAGTGGACGGAAACATCGCTTGTGGTTAAGATAAAATGGAAAAGTGAAAACATTCAATGAACAAGAAAGTTACAGAAGAAGCTCTTACGGGAGCAATTAAATATATTACAAAAAGGAAAAGACTCAAGCAAATCTATTATAATGCTTTTTTTTTTTTTTTTTTTTGCTGCCCATGAGGCTTTTGAAACGAAGCTGAATAAAAGTGGATTGTTTGGACTGCATGTGAAGACAGTCCACTGTCTGCCACTGAAAACATTGTCTCAAGCACACTGGAGTATAAACAAACAAATATTCAAAACCAAATTACCCCAGTGTCTCCAATTGAGGGAGACGTTTTATGAGATTTGAGTGGACTTTTGACTCTCTAAGCTTACTGAACATATCTGCCAAAGTTAAAGCAGTTTTCAAGAGCACCTGGATCAACAACGGCTGACCGGCTCTAACTCTCCACATTCCCAGGCAAGGTGCTCTCCATATGTCACTCTGTCTGTCTCTCCAACAGCTTTCTAAACACACACCCAGTCCCAATTTGATTGATGCTGCGTGTCACATCACACGACTCCTGACATCAGTAATAAACACATACGGTGTGGCAAATGAGACAGCAACATTCTCCACTGCTCTAAACATATGATCATTCTGCAGAGAAAGGGAATAGTTCACAGGAATGCAATTTTCCCAAATAACGTTTAATCAGATGCCTTCTTTACCCCAAACAAGTCTTTAGGAGAAAAAAAAAAACAACAGTAAAAGCACAGAACTTCTATTTAAAGTTTTGACAGTAGGTATTGTGGTAAATGTGAGAATAGTTCTAATATTGAGATCTCTTCTGAAACACAAGTAGCAAAGGTATTAAAAACAGGCAAAAAAGAAGAAAGTACAGCAGTCTTAGATGGTCATTTAATTACTGTTTGGGAAAATATAGACTGATTTAATTCAATTCATGCTATGAATGAACAACACTGGTCTGGAAAACAGCAGAAACACCTTAAAAAAAAGGCCTTTCAATCCACAAATCATTAAGCCTGGCATTGTGTTAGAAATGTGGCATTTTGATATCACATTTTATTCTACGATTAATGATATTAAATATATTCAAGAAGAAATGGAACATAATTATAGTACCTTTGTTGTGTATTTGTATTATACTTAATGTCTTTACTCAACTGTGCTCTGTACTCTTAACTCAACTGTAGGCGGTAGATCTTTCTCATATCTGGCAACTAAACTCTGGAACAGCCTTCCTAGCACAGTTCAGAAAGCAGACACACTCGGTCAGTTTAAAACTAGATTAAAGACACATCTCTTTGCATTAGCATACACATAATGCACAAATGCTTTTTGAAATCCAAATCCTCTAAAGGATTGTTGGTCTGTATTATTTAGAGCAACCGGAGCCGGGAACTACTTCTGGTATCTGCACTTATGTTTGTCTGTTTCTATTATTCCCATTGTTTGCGTAATCCTGGACCAGGCCGTATCCTGAGCAGCTGCTGTGGTGGTCATGGAGGAGTGGAAAGCATGAGACTGATTCCTGTAGCACCACAGTGACAGACGAGTCTTCGCATTAGAGGTGTAAACCTACACTGGTCTCACGGTTCGGTTCGGTTATGATTATCATGCCATCGTTTCGGTTCAATTCGATATTTCGCTGCATCACGGTGCATTGACGATGCTTTCCATACATAACTAGACTTTTTCTTCAAAACACAACAATTTTGTTTTATAAAAATCTATAAATATATAATAACATTTATATACTATTTGTAATACAATTTGTCCTTTTATACAAGCAGTAAAATATATAAACTGTACATTTAATTTGACCTGCTCAAAGAAAACACTCTTTTTGAATGTATCAAACAAAACTCCAATACAAGCACAGAACAGCATGAGCATTTATAGCAAATAAACTAATGTAAATATTATCCTGCTTGCTTTTTGAGGGATGTCAAACGAGGTATTTCACCCCTATGACTGGTCATTGTCTTCATCCGCTCAACCGAAAGGGCTGCGATTGGCTTTAGAAATGAAAGCGATGTTCACCGATGAGTGATTCAGGAAGAACAGCCGAGGTTACAGTCTATATGCGCATAATACGCGGTTATCACAGGTAATCCATAACAGACATAGTGGAGAAAACTCGCACTCACAGGCACGCTCGTATCGCTTTAACAGCCAAGAGGAAAGGAAAGCTACCTCACAAACACACCAGCGGGTCAAATGTCCAAAGTAAGAGAGAGAGAGAGAGAGAGAGAGAGAAAGAGAGAGAGAGATGGATAGTTACAGCATTTCTCCCTTGTAGTGAAATAGCGGCTCGTGTGAGCCTTCTTCAGTATCAGTGAAAGACTTTCCAGCAAATTCACAAGCAGTTAAACTGTGCACAATTTTCTACCTTTTAAGTAGTTGGAGCGTTGTAAATGCTCGCCCTCACCTCCTTCGCCATAGTATTCTACTGCGACATCGCGCATTGGAGATTAATGACGTCAGTATATAATAACCGGTTATGATTATTACTAAACCTATATAGAATTGTCCCCGCATGCATCGTGGTGCACCGAAGAAACAATTATTTTAACACCCCTACGTCGCATTGATCCTGAAGAGCCAGCCTGTACACCAGGCGGTGACCTCTCCCACCTGTAGCTGCTCCACGATGGACATCCAGCTTTCTCCAGCGCCTAGACTGCAGCTCTGCACAAGAAGTTTGGTCATAGGAGAAATGGTTGTGCCAAACTGAGTCAGGTTTCTCTCAAGTTTTTTTTTTTTTTGTCAATTGGTGAATTTTGTTCCTCGCCACTGGCTTGCATGGTTCGGGACTTGTGGAGCTACCCATCGATGGATTTGCTCTTCAGTATTTGGACTTTCAGCAGTGAAAACTAAACCAGACTGAACTAAACTAAACTGAACTTAAATTCTGAAAACTGAAAACTTCAATTTACTATAATCTTGTTAAGCTGCTTTGACACAATCTACATTGTAAAAGTGCTATAGAAATAAAAAAAGATGAATTTACTGTTTTTTTGTGACAAATACTTTTTTATCATGGTAATTGTCACGATCACCAGTGATATAACCCTCATAGATCGCTGGAGAACATTCACATTCACACGGACTACAATCCTGTCTCCATACGAACTACAAGTAATGTCATGCACCACACACACACACACCTGTTCCAAGCCTCATTTGATTAAACTCACAGCTGAAGCCTGTACCAACCATCTGCCTGTTACCTGACAAAGCCTCCAGATTTCCTTGTTTGTACCTGTTTGCACCTGTTATTTGATCATTGCCTGTCTGACCACGGTTCTTAATAAAACCTGCATAATGCTGCGGTCACACCAGAATTTGTGCATGCGAAATTCTGTTGTATGACGCTGCGAAAAGGGTCGGGATTAAACAAGATGATTTAAAAAAGCTAGTGATTGGTCCATGTTTAACATTTCTGTACAGAGAGCTCATGTTTTGATCCTTGATTGGTCTCCCGCAATCATGTGATGCGATTTTGCAGGTCAGAGTTCACCAAGCTTGAACTTTTTAACACAGCGAACTGCGAAACTTGTTGCACAAGTTTGCGTTTCCGATCTGACGCATTTGCGTGCATATGAATGGACGTCTATGAGGAGATAAGTGCAGTGTGACCGCAGCTTAAGGATCCTCACTCTGCTGTCACTCGACTCCTTTGTGGTTATAGAAATGAGGTGCTTTATCTGAAGTACTTATGATCTACAGATGTAGTAAATAATAAAGCTGCTACAGAAGTTTTTAAAAATGGTACTGTTTTTGTTTATAAAATTGTATTTGCATCTACATCCCAACTCAGGGTTACTTTTAGCCATTGCCTGCGCTGTTGTTATCTATACAACATAATGACACTCCTCTCCAGTGTAAGTATATAAAATAAAATAAACAAAAAAATATAAAAATTAAAATTATATATATACACACATATATATTAATTAATTAATTCAATAAAAATTAAATAAAATAAATAAATAAAATAAAATACAAATAATTAAAGTTTAATAAAAAATTATGAAATAAAATAAATAAACAAACAAAACAAACAATAAATAAAATACAATAAAATTAAATAATAAAATTATATTAAATTAAATAAAATTAATAAATAAATAAATAATAAATAAAAAAAAATTATCAAAATTAAATTAAATTAAATTAAATTAAATTAAATTAAATTAAATTAAATTTAATTAAATTAAATTAAATTAAATTTCTATTCGGCTAAGTCCCTTTATTAATCTGGGGTCGCCACAGCAGAAT
Organism: Danio tinwini; assembly: GCA_903798205.1. Classification (NCBI taxonomy): domain Eukaryota; kingdom Metazoa; phylum Chordata; class Actinopteri; order Cypriniformes; family Danionidae; genus Danio; species Danio tinwini. The sequence continues at coordinate 16,341,067 of CAIGQZ010000690.1, forward strand.
GAACCACCAACTTATTTGTTTTACGCAGCGGATGCCCTTACAGCTGCAACCCATCTCAACATCCATGCACACACACTCATACACTACGGACAATTTGGCCTACCCAATTCACCTGTACCGCATGTCTTTGGACTGTAGGGGAAACCAAAGCACCTAGAGGAAACCCACGTGAACGCAGGGAGAACATGCAAGCTCCACACAGAAACACCAACTGATCCAGCCGAGGCTCGAACCAGCAACTTTCTTGCGACCACTAAAATAAAATAGATAAATAAATAAATAAATGAAAACTGTATTATTGAATTATAATAAATTAAATTAAAAAATAAAATAAAATAAAACAAACAAACAAACAAACAAACAAACAAACAATAAATAAATAAATAAATAAATAAAAATAAAAAATAAAATAAAATAAATTTTTTTTTTACCTGCACTATAGTGCTCCTTTAAAAAAAAGCCTGGATCCATGGCTATATACAGATGTGCCTATAGTTTGAATCAATATCTGTTGTGAATATCTTAAACAATTATTATAAATAATGGAAGACAGACTTGCACTTGAACACATCATTTTGACTTTCCCAGCAAAAATTTCCTTCAGATAAAAATAGACCTTAATAAACAAACTGTTCAAGCTTATGACACGCAAAAGCTATTTTTTCCACTTTAACATGATGTATTAAAAATTAAAACAAAAACAAACATTTGACAACATACATACACTACAACAGTATATTATATAGTTAGTATATAGTTTATTAGTAACATTGCTTGGTTTTATTCTGTACTCCAGCAAAATCAAACAGTTTCAGACCAAGCACAATGTAAAAAACAGTTCACCACTTAACACTGACACTGAATATCCAATTTAACTGAAAAAACTTCCCAGCCAATTGAGTAGCCTGACCGAAAGGCCTCATTCACATGCTATGTACATTCTGTTAAAAAAAGTTGTAAACTTTTTATAGATGTCTTATTAAAACGTTAACCGCTCTTGCTATATTCTTCTGAAATCAACTTATGAGGAGAGTGACATTATAAAATACCTTTATATACAGGCAAGTTATAATTACATCTCCATGTGCACTTCAAAAACCTCACATAAATATCCTCCAGAAACATTTATAGATCTGTCAAACAGTTGGTATTTACTTAAAGAGTTGAATGCTCTTCACGCATATGCTTTGAGAGTGCTGTACGTGTCAAATGAAACAATAAAAGTGCAGACTTTAAAAGAGCAACACAATTAGTTTAATATTACAGCAAAAAGCTCTTCCTAACACACAAAAATAAAGAAACTAACATACACGGTCTAAATGTGTGACATTTAACAGAGCTGCATGGAAAAAATGTAGCAAATGGACACATTGAGGCTTGTCTGAGCTCCTCCACATATGTTAAACCACTGTTTTGCTTCTTAAAAATACAACAGAGACTATGAATAAGCTCCAATGCAAAGTATTGACTTAAATGGTTTATTTTACTCACAGACAGGGACAATCACAACATAACATGACTTCTTGATGTTCAGTTTGCAAAAACAAGCTCCTATTGACAACAACTGGGGTAAAAATAAAACGCATCCCCCAAAGTCTGCTATATGTGGGCAGAAATTACAAACTTTGTCTATGCATTTCTTTGTTAAACTGACCCATTGCTTAGGCCTGTCATGATATCTAATTTATGTTGTGCAATATATATATTTAATTACAAGTTATTGTGATAAACAATATTATTGTCATTTTAAGACCATTTATTATACTGTATGTTGAAAATATGACAATATAATAGCATAATAATGCAAGTGCATTATTAATAAAATTATTAAAAAAATATTTAATATGCTAATAAAGTGCAAGATAACAAGAACTAGAACAAAACAAAGGAACATGTTTAACATGTTTTAGCAATTTTAGACTTTTACACTCTCACAAAGAGGCACAGGTGCTTCCATATCTGCTCTATTTTTTATTGTTAGGCACCCACATGAAAAAAATAGATCATAATTTATAGTAAATAATGTACTGTTAACCACACAAAAAATTGTGTTGCTGCTTGTTCAAACTATTTTAAAATGAGCTAAAACAATCCAATTCTTGTCATTTCATTTTTCAGTTGTTTTTAATGTTCAATCCACTTACATTAGTAAAACATTAAGTTAACTTAATTGGTTTGTGTCTGTGTAACTACAGTACCTGGTGAGCGGATATGTAGTTCCAAGCATACTTTGCATTGGATTAAATTAGGAGAAGAAAATGTTGACAATTAAAGTAATCTTAGGTGTCCTAAATTAAGAAAAAGACTTTTAGTTTTTACTACAGTAAATTGTGGTGTAGTATAAGATATTTGTAGAAAACCTAATAGAAAACTTAATAACTTTCATTTATTTATAGGTAAGTAATACATTTATTATATTTATATTACTACAGCAACTGTAGAACTACCATAACAGATTCAAGTGCTTTACTTCAGTATGGTTGAAAACACTATAGCATTAAGAATAAACGCTATTTTTTTTTTAATGGGCAGATTTCAAGAAAGGAACCCTAACATGGTTACCTTGTGCGGTATGATCTTTCAGTGTGTTTAATGGCTGCATATCTTTGGGTCAGCGACGGCACTACACTGGGGCTAGAGTTGGTAGTCTTGTAGAGTGGCCAGATGTCTCATCTATCCCTGGACATTTCAGATCTATTGTTAGTGTCCCACAAAGCCAGCCTAAGTTAACCAAGTTTGTCAAAGAATATTTATTACCATTCAGTCACAATTTGTTATCAATTAATTTGCAGTGAGAGAAGCTGCAATTGGTGGAATCCCACTGAATGAACTCCCAACTGACCTGATCAGCAAATAACCAGATTAAACCAACATAAAATCCAACCCCATAAGCTGTTCTTTTCATCAGGGACAGAAAGCAGATGAGATGACAAGGCAGCACGATTGACTAAAACATTGATGACATAATTTATTTTGTAAAACTAAAGATAATCATTATTTTATTAAATCGGTTTAAAATATATGATGACGCCAAAAAAATCTATGTTTACCTGACCTATTGATCTCCATAGACAACTTTTCTGGTGTGGTTGGTTTTCTTAATAGCTCACTTTCTACAATGCTGTACTTGTAAAGCAGAGCACTCAGGTTCAAAACAGGTAAAAGCAATGTAAAATCAATTTTCTCTCATGTTTTCACTAGTGGACTTGTCATTAGAAACCTTCAAGGGAACATAACCAGAGGCATGTATTTTACATAAAATATAGCCAGAGGCATGTACAGTACTTCCAAGCCTGGGTTGATCACTTTGGTCTCTCTTCTCTCTTGCACCTGGACTGGTCAGTCTGCTTTCAAACTCATGGTAGCACCATTAGTTAGCAATGCATTCTGGCTCTTAATTCCAATTTCTCTGGAAAAAGTCAGCCTAAATCTAATACTGAATTTGTTTTTCCAGGAACTCTAGGGACAGAGATGAATGTGTGGAAAACTATGGCTTGCTCACTATAGGTAGAATAACCTTTTTTATTATTATTGAAGAAACGCATTTGTGTTTATGTGTGTTTATTCCCAGACTGGGCCAATTTTGATTTAAGTCTTTAAAACGTCCACTTTTACTCAACCCATGGGTGCTGTAAACTCTGATTATATGAGGATGTTAAAAACATTAATGGTTTGTGGTTGTGTGTGTGTGTGTGTGTGTGTGTGTGTGTGTGTGTGTGTGTGTGTAAATAATAAAATGCAACTAACCATTTAGTTGCACACAGTTAAGATAAAATAAAGAGACTTTAAAAAATAATAATGGAGAAAACACTTCCTTTATATTTACTTGTTGATGTCAAAGGCTGTATAAAAACCCACTTAAACAATATCCGGATGCTAATTCAATTGTCACTTGGTAAAAGCAAGTCAGATTAGATTGATGTCCAATTGTGTCCGCGTGACATCCTGACATTCTCTGAAGCAATTAACAAAATTGCATACATGGACAAACAGAACCAAATGTGGATTATATGTGTGATCATTTGCAACATGGATATACATGGTTTTGCCTACTGAGAAGATGAAGCTACTGAAAAAAGGAGATACCTTTAGTTAAATGCTTGTGCTGTATTAAGAGTCTACATAAAATCTTCTGTTCTCCTTTAGTCTTTCACTCTGCAGTTTCAATATCAATGTTTTATTAGGAAATGTCCTAAAAAAAAGTCTGTAACCCATGGCACCGACACTACGATCAACAGAAAGACTTACTAAGGAGCCCACTGAAACCACACGGATCAAACCCACATGATGTCACATCTGTGTGATGCGTCAAATCAGCCACGGCAAACTGCACATATGAATAAGGCATCTGTTAGATCAATCTGTTGTTGTTTGGGAGCTGGGATTAAAACAGACTGAGTAAAAAATTACTGATTATTAAAATGTAGCTAAAGGCACCTATTTTGCAGTGGTTCAAGTAGTTTAACTTCACGACTCTAAGTTTTTGCACATTATCAGGTATTATTTTTAGGTTGGGAAATGTTTACTGCTCTATATTCTATAGAGAAGAATTCTAATTCTATTCTATTGTAGCGTTACACTCACTGGCCACTTTATTAGGTAAACCCATACTAGTACCGGAATAGACCCCCTTTTGCCTTCAGAACTTCAACAAGAAGATCAGAAGATTCAACAAGGTGCTGGTATCCACCACACCACTATACCACCACCACAAGCCTGAACCGTTAATATCAGCAGAAATTAAGACTTATCAGAGACTTATTCCAATCTTCTATTGTCCAATTTTGGTGAGCCTTAGTGAATTGTAGCCTCAGTTTCTTGTTCTTAGTTGACAGAAGTGGCACCTGGTGTGGTCTTCTGCTGCTGTAGCCCATCCGCCTCAAGATTCGATGTGTTGTGTGTTCAAAGATTCTCTTCTACATACCTCGGTTGTAACGAGGGGTTATTTGAGTTACTGTTGCCTTTCTATCAGCTCGAACCTGGCCATTCTCCTCCAACTTCTGGCATCAACAAGGCATTTGTGCCCACAGAACTGCAGCTCACTGGATATTTTCTCTTTTTTGGAGCATTCACTGTAAACCCTAGAGATGGTTTTGCATGAAAATCCCAGTAGATCAGCAGTTTCTGAAATACTCAGACCAGCCCAACTGGCATGAAAACCCACGTTCATGCCTTAAATCACCTTTCTTCCCCGTTCTGATGCTCGGTTTGAACTGCAGCATGCATCTACATGCCTAAATGCATTGAGTTGCTGCCATATGATTGGCTGATTAGAAATTTGCGTTAACAAACAGATGGACAGGTTTACCTAATAAAGTGGCCGGTGAGAGTATATTCTCTATAACCAAATATTGTATTTTTTTACTTCCTTACAATACATTTTTAAAAATGTACAGTTAAATGTTCAGCACAGGCTCACTTGAAATACTGTACTTCAGTCAACATTTTTGTGAAACCTCAAAAACATAATTAAAGTAAATGCAAGTTTAAGTGCACTTTCTATGCAAAATGTTCACTACAGGGCAGTATGACACAAGCAAATTGTGCTCCTTTTCACACTACAGATATATACAGGAACATATTATCTACCAATAAAAGATTATTTTGTGCAGTTCTTTGCAAATAAATAACACAAAACAACTTAAAGATTTTCCCAGTACTGGGTTGTGGCTGGAAGGGCATCCGCTGTGTAAAACATATGCTGAAATAGCTGTCGGTTCATGGCGACTCCTGATAAATCAAGGACTAAGCATAAGCAAAATGAAAGAATGATACATTTAAAGGTGTTTATAATTTGTAATCTGAAATGTTTGCCTCACCTTTCTATCTCCACATGGTCATTAACTTTTCTGGCATGATCTGTTTGCTCTTTTTAAACCACATTTAGCACTGTCATGCTTTTTATTCTGTATAGTATGTCTTTTTAAATGTATATCCTGTTACACTATGTCTTTTTATCGATTTATATTTGTTAGCACATACTTACATATTGTATTTACTCATTTGTGCGATACATTCAGCTATATGTTATATTTTATTATTTTCAGTGGTTTTTACACTTGAATAATCATGGATATCAGTGTATATGACAAGCTTGGTAATAAAATTAGACATTGTTTTGCCAAATAAATATTCGTCAATAAGTGCCTTTTAATATTTTAGTATGTGCATTTAAAAATCAAGCGCTTTGACTTGTTAAATTACTTTATACGTTTACTGGATTAGTTTTTTCTTACTTTGGCTGTGACTAGAGAAACTGAACTCAGGTGTGATAAACCAGAGTTAAGTTATGTTTTAACGAAGGGCTAACCACTATTTCACACATGGCTTTGTAGTTTTTCTATTTAGTTTTCCCTCAATTAGAAAAACATTCATTTCTAAACTGCACAGTGTGGTTCCTTTTTGATATTTTTGACTAATATTTATATATTTTTGATGATCTGAAATATTAAAGTGTGAGAAACGTAATCAGTAAGGAGGCAAGCACTTTTTCACACTACTTTATTTCAAGTGCTTGATTTGGCCTTCACCCAACACTTTATGGTCTTTATAGCAGAATAAGGCATTAACATTAACAGCATTAACAGCATTAACAGCTGTCAATAAGCAGGACAGCTGGGTCAGTTCCACACATGGAGGGCAGTTTTTTCTAATTTTCTTCTCAGTGGGCATTCGAGTGCCAACTATTTCTCAGCTTTTGGCATTTTTCACAACTGCATTATTCAAAATATACACTGTATATATGGCTGTTATTGTACAACCAGTACAGTATATGCCCCATCTCTAGAAGATCAGACTTTTTATGTAATGTGTGTTAGGCTTACCATCGCTATAGCCGCGGGCGAGCAGGCCGTCGGGCGAGGGGGTTTGATGGGAGCGTGAACCGATGGAGTCCAGGCTGTCGAAGGAGTCGTCTCGCGCGTGCCTCGGCGGAGAGAGAGAATCGCTGCGTTCAGACTCCCAGCAGTCTATATAACCACTATCCCTGATGCTACGCTTCGGGCTGTCCCACTCCTCTGCCTCCTGACAAAAACACACACAGGTATTTTAACAATATCACAAATTTCCAATTAGTTTTTTTTCCTTTTTTATTTGTATTATCTATTCTCACTTATTTCCATGCACTGACTCTCACAGAATTACATTTTAGTGATTCATTAACTAAAAAATGTAAATAAATAAAAATGAAGTTGAATATACTTACAGTATTATTTAATTAAGGAATAATCTATTGATTGTCATGCATTAAAGCAGGGGTGTCAAACTCGGTTCCTAGAGGGCCGCAGCCCTGGACATTTTAGTTTCAACCCTGCTTCAACACACTTACTTGTAGGTTTCAAACAAGCCTGAAGGATTCGATCAATTAGTTTGATCAGGTGTGTTTAATAGTTTAAGAGTTGGAACTAAACTGTGCAGTGCTGTGGCACTCCAGGAACTGAGTTTGGCACCTGTGTATTAAAGGATTTCAAATGCATGACACAGAGGCCATTAATTATTCCCTTATTCCATGGTTAAAACTAGTAACATTTGACCACATTTTCATTATTTACTACAAATTAGATCTCCCCACTTTGAACCAGGCACAGGCAGACACAAAGAGTGCATATTTGAGCATATTGTGAGAATATGTGTAAGTTGGTTGATCTCCATCGGCTGGCTCCCTGGTGAAGCACATGTCAGAAGAATGACCTGAAGGCTCTGTCAACTGTCACTGAGTTCCTATTGTTTTTATTACTAATGTTTGGGGAGGCTCATGTATTTTGAACTGTGATCAAAACTGACAGGAACCACATGTGCATTAAACTGTTTTATTGATTATCAATCAAAAACTTCAACGGAATAATTATTTTTTACATTTCTAAAGACACTAGGGCTGCACGATTCTGGCTAAACTGAGATTCACAATTTTTTATTTATTAATTTTTTTCATTAAAATCAAGATCACGATTTTCTCACGATTCTATAGATGTAAAATAAAGGTTAATATGAGTAGGCTATTATTACTGTTATTTCTCAAACATATGGTAAAACAACAATAATAATATTAGGTCTCTACTGTACTGTAGGTCTACTGTTGGTTAAAATGCTGAATTTTGAATATAGACTTGGAATGGTGGAAACGTTAAACATGTCCTGTTTGTTAATGCACAGTAAAGTTATGACATCAGAACACAAATATTCATAATTCTGAAGGTGAATAATTATGTTTGATACATATGCTTGTCATTTGTCATTGACAACATTATTAGACCTTTTTTTCACAGGTAAGATGAAACATTTGTCATCAGATTCCTGAATTATATTCAACATTCTATACAGTTGCAATCAGAATTATTGAACCCCCTTTGAATTTTTTTCTTTTTTAAATATTTCCCAAATGATGTTTAACAGAACAAGGACATTTTCACAGTATGTCTGATAATATTTTTTTCTTCTGGAGAAACTCTTATTTGTTTTATTTTGGCTAGAATAAAAGCAGTTTTTAATTTTTAAAACCCATTTTAAGGTCAAAATTATAAGCCCCTTTAAGCTATTTATTTTTTCCATAGTCTACAAAACAAACCATCATTATACAATAACTTACCTAATCACCCTAACCTGCCTAGTTAACCTAATAAACCTAGTTAAGCCTTTAAATGTCACTTTAAGCTGTATAGAAGTGTCTTGAAAAATATCTAGTCAAATATTATTTACTGCCATCATGTCAAAGATAAAATAAATCAGTTATTAGAGATGAGTTATTAAAACTATTACGTTTAAAAATGTGTTGAAAAAATCTTCTCTCCGTTAAACAGAAATTGGGAAAAAAAATAAACAGGGGGGCTAATAAATCAGGGGGTTGAATAATTCTGATTGTGATATAAATGCTAGAGTAGTTATACTGACCCAGTATACATTTATTTTCATGCACAACACTTTGTGTTAACTATGAAAGAAAAAAACATATCAAATGCTTGTCATAATCATAAATCTAAAATGCGGTATGATCATTAAAATGATGTGCGCCCTTTCAGTTTCACTTTCACTGCCGAGTACGCTCATGTCATTGCTGCTGTTATTTTGAGGAATAAAACACACATGCAAATCATACTTCTCTCAAGGCTTCCAAACGATCGCTCTGTGCAACAAACTGAACATTGTTTACAACTTTATTACCTGTTATTCACAGCCTATGCAGGTCCTGGTCACCAAAGACATAATTGGCAGGCATGTGCGCGTAATCTCGGTATAAACAAACAGTGCGTCAGCTCATGTGTGATTCGGTAGCCGCGAATAAGACAGAAATGACATTTTTTTGTTGAATTATACCTTATGAATACAGTACATGACTCTTTCAACACCATTTGGAGGTGTTCATGTTGCTGAGCAACCTATATAAAATGTGAAGACTTGTGTGCCTGCTTTTATGCTTCTCTCCTGAATATATAATTGGCTGAATCGAGTAATAGGGTCGAATCGAGATTGTGATCTTTTTTTGAATAATCGTGCAGCCCTAACAGATACAATTATTAAACCACCTTAGCTAGCTAAGTTTTTGTTTCATGTGACACATAAATTTCTGTAAAAAAAAAAAAACTGTAATTAAATTTAAATGACACAACATTGAAACAAATTGCCAAAATTGTCTTTTTTAGAGCTGCCTTAAAGGATTGGTTCACACAAAAAAAAATTAATTCTTTGAATGATTACTCTCCCTCATGTTGTTCCAATCCCCTGAGACCTTTATTCATCTTTGGAACACAAATTAATATATTTTAGATTAAATCCAAGGGCTCTCTGCCTCCAATCTCACCACAGCGCACATCAATATTCTAGAGGCATGCAGAGTCCAAACGATGAAGCAAAAACACTGTCAACATCCATGTGACTTCAGTGGTTCTGTAATCATCCATGAACACTTTTGTGTGGCAAATAAAATGTAAATATGACTTTGTCTATATCTTTCTCCCATGTCAGGGTGTGCATTTACTATGGGCAGTGCAATGTATGCACTATTAGAGTCAGCAGCACAACACACAAGCATTGTACTATCAGTAGTAAATCCCTGATATGACATAAGAGACACAGGTAAACAAAGTCATTTTTATTGTTTTTTTGGTACACAAAATTGTTCCAGAACTCCGTATGATTACAGATGAACCACTGAAATCCCATGAAGTGTTTTGGCAATGTTTTAGGTTGTCTTTGAGCTTCTTGTGGAGGATGAGGGATCTCTCGGATTTCATCTAAAATATTTTAATTTGTGTTCTAAAGATGAACAAACATCTTTAGAACTTGAAACGTTTAGGGATTGAAACAAGTTTAGGGATTGAAACAACATGAATGTAAGTAATTAACAACAAAATAGTAATTTTGAAATTACATTTGGTTATGAAGTAAAGTCAGTTACTTAGCATACCAGTACACTTACATATTGTTTCTGGCTTCTTTTATGAATGGTTTGCTGAATAAACTGCTTTTGTCAATCAATTAAATTCACTTGATGAATCAGAACCCTCACTATTAGATCTTCTTTAATGTTATTCTGAGAGCACAGGGAAGAGCATGAATGGATGAGATGTGACAGATGAACTGAAGGAGAGGTGAGGTTTATAGCTGTATCGCTGTGACTGGCAGACACTGGCACTTAAAGTGCCGTTCTCTGATTAAAGAAATAACAGTGCACAGCTCCAGTCAGCTCTTTTTCATAGGCTGTGCTGTGTCACCAAAACACAAACCAGCCTTTCAATAGAGTCCTGCAATGCTGTGACTGAACCCAGATCAGACCTCCATCTGTCTGTTTGCGACTATCTGACCAGATGTGGAAACACTTTTCATGCAATGGACACATGACATGATGGAAAAATAAATTGCAGGCCAGTGACATCATTGGCTGTGTCACATTGGCCTTTTTTGAATCAATGTGATCAGTTTGCTTTTGATCTACACAACTCTACAAAAGAGACCTCTTAATTTGAGGTAGATATAAAATAATCTATAATATATTTAAAGTACCATTTCTCCCTGTTAAATATTGGCTTATAACCTGCCTGTTATTAAGATACTATCCGTTTATTATTACTAAATAAAAGTACACATCCTGCATGATCTCATTCTACATCCCTAATCCTACCCAATACTGTACCTAAACCTGCTTTAATAAACATTAATAATCAGCAAATTAGGTGTTTGAGTTGAAAGTCATACATAATGGTTATAGTGAGAATAGTGAGAAATGAACCTTAAAAAGTGTGACCAAATAAATACTTAAGAATGCACAATACAATCTACTGCACAAACAACAGAGGCATTATTTGGCCCACTGATGTACATGTGAGCTCACTGTGCTCCCTGAAGACCTGTAAAAGACCTCAGCTCTTGTTGAGCCCATCCGAAGAGCCCAAAAATGCTCTCTTCCAATAATGACCTCAAGAATGATGGACAGAGGTGGAGTGTTTTTCTCTGGGCCAAGACTAGACACTTAGGGTCAGATTGACTAAGAGCTTGCACCAGTGCAACCACTCGTTTTTATTGAGTACAAAAATGGGCTGTCAGGATTTACTAAACACACACAGTGAAACATTTGGTTGAAAAGGTAGAGTTTTTGGTTTTTGTGTGTGTGTGTGTGTGTGTGTGTGTGTGTGTGTGTGTGTGTGTGTGTGTGTGTGTGTGTGTGTGTGTGTGTGTGTGTGTGTGTGTGTGTGTGTGTGTGTGTGTGTGTGTGTGTGTGTGTGTGTGTGTGTGTGTGTGTGTGTGTGTGTGTGTGTGTGTGTGTGTGTGTGTGCGTCTTGTGTCTTGTGTCTGTCACTTGTTACATATACTGTATGCTTGTAGGAGTTTCCCTTTCAGATGCAAATTTTATGTAAGGCTACTTAAATAAATCACCCAAAAGTATTAACTAATGTAACATTTACATGACAATGATGTAGCCAAATGTTTTAGAAAACATTTTTTGCATTTTAAAAAAGTTGCACATTTTCAAAATGGCAAAAAATGAAGGCTATTATACACAGTGTTGGGGGTAATGCTTTTTAAGTAATGCTTGTTACATAATAATATTACTTTTCCAAAGTAACCAGTGAAGTAACCCATTACTTTTAAAAATAAGTCATATTATTTGAGTTACTTTTTAACTTGCTTTACAAAATATATTGCGAAATAAACACTTCAGGTTGAATCACACACTCAGTGAGAGAGTGTGCTGCGAGGGAACAGAGAGTTAGTCTCGCACTCATCATGATCATCAGGTCTCTTTTTTCACAGCAGATGAGTCACTGTACTGTTCTAATAACTGGATAACTAAGGATATGGGTTTATTTCGAGTCAGAGAGAGTATCCGGAATGTTAGTATTGAAGACGCAAACTGTTTCACGATAACTCTATTCAATTTATTGAACTGGTTCGACCGGTTCATGTAGAAGATCTGATTAAAACTACTTTGCGAATCGACCGTCATCACTACAGATAGTCAGAACCAGAAACAATGGCACGCTGGAGACATTACATTTTTGCAATGGATTCTTGTAATTTTGAACTCATCGAAGAAAAGAAGTGGATTGTCGTTAAGTGTAGATTATGTGTAAGTAAAATTCTTGACAACTGCAAGAAACACAACATTGAAGAAAACAAAACAAAACTGGATGCAAAGCACTACACCCGCGCCTCACCTCCAGCTAAAAAACAAAAGATTGACATCAGTTCTCCAAGTGACAAACACTTAATTCGACCAAAAAAAAAAACTATATTGCTTTTATTGTTGAGGAGATGCAGCCACTGTCTACTGAAGCAACTACTTTTTGTAATATATATAGTAAGATTTTTTTCTCTTTTGGGAAACGATTTACATATTTGTTAAGGCAACGTGATGCAATTAATCCAATGTACCGTTATAAAGCTCAAAGATTTATTTTGATTTGGGGATGTTTTTATCGTCTTACTGTTCATTTTGTTATTATGAGGTTTAAAGTCTGTTTTTGCCTTAATATACATTATTTCATGTTAGTACCAAGCGGCAACCTCCAGCTCTCCCTTGAGAAGCCAATACGGAAGTAACTGAAACTGCAATTCATCGGAATTCCGCTAGTCCTGGCTCCATATGTTTACAGCCTGGTACAAAGAACGATTTTGGTTCATATAGCTAATATTACCCTTCCTGACAACTGTGAGGGGGGTAAAGATTTTTTTAGAACTCATCCGTTTCCGTTATATTAGGTTATATTAAGTTTGCATGATTAAGGGCGTGGCCACTTGAGACACAGCTAGCTCTCGCTGGTCGCCGTCACTTCACCTCAGCTGATTCCGGCTGATTAGCTGCTGATCTCGGCATACTGTATACATCATATTTTTTTGTTGTTTTATGTGGCTTTACACGGTCAGTTGGCTTTTGGAACTATTTCTTACAATTATCAGATGATATGGCATGCTGTGTGCACTTAATTGTGCTCACAAGCCATTCACATGGCCTCCGTTTCTCAGGTGAGTGAAATTATATACTTATACCATCTCTATAAATGTATTTGTTTTATGTAAGATCATTTATCATTTATAATGTTCGTTAGACCTGTAATGCACTCCAGAATCTGACAGATTGAATAGCTGTAGGCTCTAGGACAGTCATCTGAAGCATTATACAGTGTTTTGCCTGGATTTCAGCAATAGCCTTGCATTTACTAACACAGATTATATACAAAGTGTTTGGAAGTAATTCGCACTTTCCTCCTGTTGTGTAATACATTGAGTCACTGAGCATTGTGCTTATGACGTTGCTTATAAAACAGTGTTTTTAAAAGTCTAAACACGTTATTCATATAGTATACAACAAAGCACATGTGGTCAGAACACAAACGAGTCGCAGGTAATGAAGTATTGTTTCTCCCATAGGAAAGCCAGTCTAAGCAGAATGCCAGCATGCGTCTGTAGCTCCGCTTACGCTCCGCCTCTTTGCCCTTGTATGGTATGGTTGGTGCAATGACGCGCAAACAAAATGGTGACGGTTGGCCACGCCTACTGGTAGCTTCTTTTGGGTTCTTCATAAACCCATGGGTGACATCACGGATACTACGTCCATATCTTTTACAGTCTATGGTTAGTACTCTTAGGCTTTATTGCAATCTTTATCTCAATGGACAGTGAATTAACTTAACTAATAACACAAAACATACAAAAGTAGCAAATACATTACTTCACATGCTTTCATTAATCTGTACATACAGCATGTGTACTGCAGCTCTGGGCTTGGAAAGTTTTCAAAATATAATTTTGTCCTACATTTCTTAAAGGAAATGAAGGTGTAGGCTATATGTGTGGCTGTTAAATGCAGAGCTTCGCTATTAAAAATGTCAAAAAAACACCTGCAAGTTCTAAAAGAGTTCAAACCTCCACCAGGTAAGTAACGCAAAAATAACTCAAAATTAATATAATGCATTACTTTCCATAAAAGTAACTAAGTAACGCACTTAATTACTTTTTTGGGTAGTAACTCAATATTGGTATGCACTACTTTAAAAAGTAACTTTCCCCATCACTGATTATACATACCAGGCCAATATTTAGCACTGTCACATTGTTAGTAAACAGCATCTGTAAGGAAGTGATGACGTGTTATCTGTGGCTTGCTGCTTGTGAGTATGTAGAATCTGTTGTATGTATGATGTGTCTACGTTTTTGGTTTAAATGTGAAGTAAATTCACACTTTGCTAATAAAGTGCTGGTAGACACTCGAGCAACAACAACACATACTCTGCCATTGTAGTGTGTTTGTGCTTGCCTTTAATCTATACCTTTATTAACATGTTGCACACGCATGACATCAACATATCATAGACTAGTTCAAGAGTTCACACTTAGCTGATGATTGATTATAAGCAAGTTTGGCATGCTGTCCAGGGAGAGAGCACTGAGCTCAAAAGGTCCTTGAGCCCTGGGCTCCCTCCCGTTTGCAGGGCGAGAGGGAAGCTTTGAGCTCAGGTAGATCTCGAGAACTCCCCCTTTTTGATAAGAGCTAATGAAAGAAAATGATTGCTATGAAGAGATATGCTGCTGGATGAGAGTTTGACTGTAGTGATAAATTTAGATGGCTCAATTAACTTCTAGTGCATGTTTTTGGAATGTGGGAGGAAATCTGAGAACCTGGGGGAAACCCACGCGAGCACGAGAAGAACATGCTAACTTCGCACAGAAACGACAGCCGGCCTGTTAAAGGACTAGAACCGGTGACATTCTTGCTGTAAGGCAACAGTGTTAATCACTGGGCCACGGTGCCGCCCTATAAAGGGTAAGGTGGAGGAGTAGGGGTGGAAGGGGGGATTCTTCAAATTGAATGTGACTGTAGTGAGAAACCCTGGCTCTTTATAGTGGGTTAGGAATCGTCTGATTGGTGGATCATACATAGTTAATGCAGAACCAGCCGTGTTCAATCATAATCACATGATCCTCTCGAATTTAGTTTATAAATAAACTTCACTTGTTGGATATTTACACGGACATGACAATGGTGGCGCTTTCAAAAACATACACTTTGTAGCTGCTTGTCTGTCCTAAAAACTTTGTTGCTCTCATACAGTAGTTTCACGTTTTTATGCAATTTTACAGAATAAAACATTAACCAAATCTATAATCTATCATTCTGATCCTAATCAAATTGAATCAATATATGCGCAGATGAAATCAAATACAGCTGTTGTTTTAAAGTGAAATTGCTCTGTAAAAACAATGAACAGCAATAAGCCAGTCAAATGGAGCACTGAGATTACACAACAGCCATCTGGGAATATACAATACAGTCCTTTTAAAAAAAAATTGAAAAGAAACGTTCTGACATTTTGCTTGTGTAGTTAAAGGACAGACAGTAAAATGTTATATTTTGTAATCTTTCTAAAAACATTCATTTATACCAATACTTTAACACTGCACAACCTACACTTCACAACCTGTTCACTTTTAAACCACCCAAGAGAGCCATAGCTGTGTTATAATAAAAAAAAACACAAATATGCTGCAAATATTAGCACAATCTTTGAGAAAATATAGAGCAAATACACTGTTGGGTAGCAGAAAAGCAGAAAAACTATCCTGTCAAAAAATGCATCCTACAAACTACAAGGAACTCTGGTCTACTACAGTATAAAGCTGAGCATTTATGACAAAGTAAAAATTTGCTGTTTATAAGTTCAGATTATCTTTATAAATACAATCTTGGCATTAATGATTGAACAATATTGTATATTAAGTGGTTTTGGCTTGTTTTTACCTTTCTCATCTGTGACAGCAGTCCCTCAAACTCGTGCAGGTCCAGCGTGGGCCCGTTGTATGTGGCGCTGCTATTGGCTGCTCGGCCCAGCCAATAGATAGTGATCAGAACCTGAATGAACACAGTCAAAATAACCCTCAGTCACTGTCTTATATACGTATTGTGTGTTACCACAGCATACAATACTGTCTATGTGGAATTCAGATAGGCTCCTTGTTGATGTCTCAGTATAATTCGCTCAAATTTTTAGCGTGTTACATTTTTTTAGACCCTGCCTGGAAAAGACAGCATACCAAAAGACTCCTGTTTAGAAAAATTCATGTGACATACGTATTCAACTTGTTTTCACATACAGTATGTGACCTTAGACCACAACATGAGCTTTATATTGCACAGGGATATTTTTTTGCCCATATCCATAAAATACCTGTGCATTGTAAGCAGGGCTTGACATTAACTTTTTTGATCACCAGCCACTGTGGCTAGTAGTTTTCCACCGTTACTAGCCACTCACCATTTTCTCTAGCCAAAAATTTGTTGTTGGGAACATATCTAAGTCTATTATATAAATAAATTTGACTTCGGCATGCTAAAATTACTTCATTTAGATTTAGTTTTTTTTCTACTTGCCTCCTCGTTCATTTAACTGTTTTTTTGTTTATGAGCTTACTCAATGAGCAAATGGGTTGTGCTTTCATAAATTGGAATTAGTTTTCTTTCATAGGACTTTTCAGGGCTCAACACAAAAATAATTACCTTTTTTTTCTCTGGCCACACCAAACTAATTATTTCTTTGCCACAAATCTTAAATAACGTGTTAAAACAAGCAAAATGCTGTATACATACACTTTTTATTCAACAAAACAGCTGACAATTAAAAAATATATATTCTCATGCATCTAACACTATGCACAGTGGTCTGTTCTGGCTCAAGATCCCAGATCACCAGTTAACTATGCATACTACAACATATTAAAGCAATATTTTTGTAAAAGATGATTATTAAAATATATTAACAAAAATAACAGCAAGCAAACGAAATCGGTTAAAAAACATCCCGTGCGCGATAATGAAAGAATAATGCTGCGCACACGGTTAATTTTAGGCCAATTAATAATTTGTTTAAAGAATGGTTAAAGCGAAAGTGACAACAACTGCTGCTGCTTACAAAGAATCTCGAGCCCTTGAAAGACTGGGTGCACGAGCATCGCACTAGTTTCGTTTCTAGGTACGGTTGCTTAGAATGAGGAAACGGCACAGGAGCTTTTAAACACTCGAGCGCATCAAATCATCGTGCTGTGAACACGACACTAAAGCCCTTGTCAGTGAGTGAGGAAAGCCTGTCTCACCGTGCGCTTGATCCTCTCATTTGTTATTCAGCTGCTTTCTTTTGCTCACGTGAAAAGCTGTTTTTGTCAGTCCGGCTGCTTCTCGATTCTTAGATCACATTTGTACGCATATAGACGGTCATATACTAACAGTCTAATCTGTAGTGTCGACGAGCCAGCACTGGCAATTTAAAAATGAGTTTCAGCCAGCCAAGGTGGCTAGTGGGAGTGTCTGTCTAACCCACCACTACTGAAATCTACCCGCATTTGTATATATCATTATAGCATTGAATATATCATTATAGCATTGAAATATATCAAAACTTCATTTTTGGAGTAGTAATGTGCTTAATAGAGACCACTTTAATGGTAATTCTCTCAATGCTTAGATTTTTATACTATCAGATTCCTGGTTTTCAAATAGATGTATCTCAGCCAAATACTGTCCTATGCTAACAAACCATACATCAATGGAAAGCTTACTTATTAAACACATCAGTTGATGTCAGTTAGTTGGTTTTGTGGTCCAGGCCAGGGTCACATTTTGTAATAGTGAGCATGGCCCTTTTTTTATTTAAAGGCTTTTGGTCTGATCCACTTCTAGTAATGTCTAGGCATACAAACCGGCCAAAATTCTAATCTTGATACTGCAAAATGTTTTTCAAATGTATTGTCTAAATTGCAAACACACTGGTTTACAGCACAGACACCATTCACAGTAATGATTTTACAACATATTTTTCTTGTTAATTTCCTACAGCTATTAATCAATAGGTTTCACACACTTTCCTTTCACATTAATATCACACATGATATATTTAAATATTTCTTAGGGGCTAATGATATTGACCTTAAATTTTTATTTTTTATTAAAAATGCTTTTTATTACAAGACTTTCATCAGAAGAAAAAAATATTATATGGAAATCCTGTGAAATTTATATATATATATATTTGGCAGATTTGGGCAGGATGCCGGGGTTAAACCCCTACTCTTTTTCGAATGACATTAGACTAAATACTACACTCTCAGAAATAAAGGTACCCGAGCTGTCACTGGGGTGGTACCTTTTCAAAAGGTACAAATTTGTACCTAAAAGGTTCATATCAATACCTCAAGGTTACATATTAGTGCCTAAAAAGTACAAAAGTGTTCCTTTAAATATTTTTAGGTACTAATATATAATTTTAAGGTACCAATATGGACCCTTTAAGTACAAATGTGTACCTTTTGAAAAGGTACCACCCAAGTGGCAGCTCACATACCTTTATTTCTGAGAGTGTAGCATCTTGCCAATAAACAAAAATATTATGTACTGTCATCAGGCAAAGACTAGTAAACTATTATTAAAACTATTGTTTAAAAAATGTTCTCTCCATTTAAAAGCACATAGGAAATATTTTAAAAGTATAAACATTTGACAAGAGGACTAATCATTTTGCGTGTAAACATCAGATTGATTCAATATATGTTACTTACATTTTTTAACTTCTTGTTGTTGTCTGGACTTCTGAAAGAGAATAAAAAATGTTTAGTGCAAGACTTCTAAAAAAAAATCTAAACAAAAGTAGCTGAAACAGAAATAAATCAAAAGACCCAACAATGTACTCTAACACCAGGGCATGTCTTCAAAAACATGCATTATTATTAGGAACCCAGTGTGGAGTGTTTTGACTGGCGTGACTTGACTTACAGGCTGTGGAAATGTGTTAAAAATGTAAACACTGAAGATCTGACCAGCCCAAAGATCACATTAAATGACTGTGCTTCTCTCAAGTTATTTGATCATCTCTAGACAACGACCATTGCTGGCAGTTTTACCTCTCTTTACTCTAACATAACTTTTCATATAAAATAAATGAGTAAAAATAAGAACAGCAGGAGAGAGAGAAAGAGAGAAAGAGTGTCTTCTGCTTTCCTTCATGTCTGTCGAATCACAGGACGGCTTGTTTTTCTAAGCGTTCTTCCTGTATGATGGGATTAGGTCGACACCACATGACAGATTCCAATATGTATTAGATCATTCTTCTGATAGCACCTTCTGTCTTTCTCCCTGCCTTCAACTGTCATAAAGTGTTTATTGTTTCCTTCAACAAGACGAGTAGCTACATACTTCAGTTCTGCGCTCATTTCATAGATTTGTCTGTGATCCAGTGGAAAGTGTGATGGATGAGATATGAGAGAAAGAGAGAGATAGGTAAGGAAAGAGACAGGCCGGTACAGGTGTGTGGCAGACATGCATACAGACACCAGACATCCAGGTTTATAGACAATAAAACATTGTTTTGTTTCTGAAATACATCCCTTGAGGTTATAGTATATATTGAATGTACTGTAGCTCAGGCTAAATAAATTACGAAATGATCTTATGTTTGACCTTGAGTGTCTTTGAATAATAATTTAAATAAAAATGGTAATATTATGAAATTTGTTGTTACATAACTGTATTATATAACTAATCATTAATGGTACATATTATGCATTAAACTTTATAACATACAAATTAAGTACAGTAACTATAAAAATGCACTCTAATCTGTTAATGTGTGAGTTTTTCATGCAGAGAAATCTTATCAGGTGTTTGAATAATTATGCAATCACGTGTCAATAGCTAAGCATGTCTTTATAAAAGATACATTGTTGTGGCAGCTTAAATATAATGCAAATATGTCTTGCATGTCCACCATGTTTGTAGTTTGTTAATACATTTTACTCATGTTTGTAGTTCTAATCAAATTCACATATAATCCATCCGGGTAACTTTGGAATACTCATTTCAAGAGTTCACACATAGCTGATGACTTATTATAAAGCATGTTTGGCATGCTGTCCTGGGAGAGAGCCCTGAGCTCATAAGATCCTTAAGCCCGGGGCTCCCTTCCATTTGCAGGGGTGAGAGGGGAGTTTGAGCTCAGCTACAGATATGGCTACTGAGAATGCGCAAGTGATTTAAACAAATCTCGTACATCTCCGCAGTAATGCGCGGCAATACACAACATGGTACAACACAAGAAATACATGGCCAGCAGGGGGTAACATAGTGAGCATACTGAACGGATATACTGTAGCAGCCAAAGCACGTGAGCCATAATAACAGACATTAAATTACTTGTGAAAATATGTACTGTACATGGCAGAAACATCGTTTGATCGATAGCCATTTTTAATTTTCTTTTTGCAAAGGATCGGAAAATCCATAGAAAAAAATAAGTTTTAATCTGCATTTAATATGCATCAAGAGCTGTGAAGCGAGCGCTCTTTCGCTCGGTCACACACACACATGCATCAAAACACACCATTTCAGTTTACGACTGACTATGTTAAAATAACGTCATTTCCAATTCAGTTTCTAAAGACACTATCACGTCTTTTTCAAGGAAACAGCTGCTTTAGAACTTCAAATGTTTTTCATAAATATGAGAACATTAAAGGGGAGCTAAATCTCCAACACTATTCTTTAAAACATCACAATGTACTTTCCAGCAATATCTGAATATATATTCTGTGCAAATTGCTTTATAGATATCCAGTCCTTCGTAACGGTGGTCATACAAAAAATAAAAATAAAATATGTACACCTATATAAGTAACCCAAACAGTATTTTATGTCTTAACACAAAAATTATCCTGACAAGGTTCGAACTCGGGCTGGCGGCGTCATAATGCAACGTGCTGACCACTGGACCACAATGTCCTGTGATATTGGTGCGTTTGGAATAAGAAATGTTTTAGACAGTCACCTGCAACACTTTTGACCACAGTATTACTTTAATAAATAAATAAAATAAACAAAAAATACGTAGCTGTGGCAAAATAATGAATAGAATAATGGATAAAAAGAGTGAGGCTATGGTCAAATAAATGAAAAAAGTGCTGCGACTGCTGAGAGTGCAAGCGGCTGCGGACACAGGCCCTCGCGGCTAAAAAAACGGACCGGCCCACCGGGAATTTTCCTGGTCCTCCCAATTAGCCAAACCAGGCCTGTTCTCCTAAATAAAGAAAGAAAGAAACCCAGCCGCTGGAGGCATCCAGAGAGCTGAATCGAGCGCTCTTGTATACAAATACTGTCCATGCACCGAAACACCCATGACAACTACTGTAAGTCAATGGAAAAGTGGTTGTTCCTTGCGCCACCTGGTGGCTATTGCGTAAAGCACAGAATTTTTTTTTTTTTTATGAAAATGTGGCCTTTACAGCCGCAGTAAAGTGCATGACTGCAGGTGACAAATTGCAGTACTGCGCGTGAAGAAACGCGCGTTCTTGGTAGCCATATCTGTACACTCAAAAAAATTTTTTTTGCTCAATCAAACTACTTATTTAAAATGAGCTGAAACAACACAATTCTTGATATTTATTTAGGACAACTTAATTGTTTTATGTTGCATACACATACATTTGTTAAAAGTTAACCTAATTAATTTGTGTTGGGACACCATTAATGAATTGTGTGGAACCCTGTAGTTTTTTCAGTGTTGATCTTGAGGACTTCCCTGTCGTTTGTGGCTACTGTAACTACTTACTAGGAGCACATCTATAGTGCTGATTTGGTTAAGTCAATTAGTGATTAGCAATTAGTAAAACCCACGTGAGCACGGGGTGAACATGTAAACTCTGCACAGAAACATCGACTGGCTGGATAAGGACTAGAACTAGTGATGTTCCTGCTGTGAGGCAACAGTGCTAACCACTGGGCCACCGTGCCTCCCATATAGGAAAGGAGGAGGAGTAGGGGAGGAAGAGGGATTCTTCAAAACGAAGATGACTGTGGTATAAAACTTAGGTTAGTTATGGAGACTAAGGAATCATCTGATTGGTGAACCATGAATTGGCTAATGCGGGACCTGCCGTGATCAATCATAAGCATGTGATCCTCTCAAAATTAGTTCATAAATAAACTTCACTTAAACATATCATGATTTGGGACACACTAATTCTATTTTCAAATACTATTTAGGATGGATAGAGGAGCGCGGGCCACAAAGTAATGCAGGGTTAAATGTAACACAGAGTTTTAAGGTATTTGCTCAGGGTTAATCATGGCATGCTTCCGAGGTTTTTTTACCACAGTGTCAGCAGACATCTTCCTGACAATTATTTAAAAAAGTTGGATGAGAAACACAGGAGAAACTGTTTTTGCAGCATAAAAGTATTTTTTATTATAGCCGATTTATATTTATTTTTTAAATCTGTGAAAGTATGTACGTAAAATCTTATAATGTTGTGATCACCGTCTTCTAGGCTAAAAGATGAAACCATTTTGAAAGATGTATAAAACACACAGTGACTGCTAGCCAGTTTTGAGGAAAACATGACACAGCGGGGTTAGTTGTAACAGGGTGTTACAATTAAGACACACACTGTTAGACACCAATTACACTAATAAAATAACTTTTGAATTTTGAGTGTGATGTTGAGAACTTTTTTTTTATAAAATGTTATTTAATAGAAAAAAATATACATTTTATTGCTAATTATGCAAATAACTGCATTGTATAATAATGGATAAATGGATAATAATGCAAATAGATTCAAATGTGTTTATCCAATAAACAAAAAAATAAAAATAAACACTGCAATGTAAAATAAAAAAGAAATGAGCCAATTACTGAGGAAATATAGCTACTATTTTAAGTAAACTGACATTAAATTAATTGTGTAAAATCTGCCTTTAAAAGCATGTTACAACTAACCCCCTATCTGTTACAACTTGCCCTGCAGGTGGGGTAAATAGTAACATTTTTACTCCTGGCACTTTTGGCAATACTGCACAGAAACCACAGGTCCGGCGATCATAATTCCAGAGCTCATTTTTAGGAGAGGCTTGTGTGTTGTTGGTAAAAACCAACAACACCAGTTTTACTTTGTGCCCCGTTCTCCCCTAGTATGCAAATTGGGACACAGCAATTTATTTTATTTTTTTGCTCCAGATCCAAACTACACACCAAATAACAACAATCTGGAAACACTTTTACACAGCAACATATGCACTTGTGTCATTCAAAACTAGGGCTGAGTGATACAAAAATGTCATATCAATAAGTAATCTCAAATCCTGATATTGATATATATATATATATGTATCAATATTGTACCATTTCTGTAAAATTCAATCAATGGGGTATATACACAAGGACTTTTTATTTGAATAAGCTAGCTCAGGCGCTTCCAGTGAACTGTTACGACATTATAAACTCGCAATGTTTAAGATCTGGTTTGTTTGAAATCAACGATCTTTACTGCCTGATTGAAACGCAATATATCACTCTCTCAAAGTGAGTCTCACACTGGACAAGAAGCACTGCATTCAATACCACTGTCCTAAGCTAAAATGTGGAAAGCCTTTAAAATGTGGAAAATGTATTTTATCCACAGTATTTTCAATGACTTTTCTGCGCTCGCCTGCTGCTCGTTGTCTTGTTTTACACATGCTTAGGTCTATTTAAAACACTATTTTTTTATTAAAATGACATTATCAAGCTGTAAAATGTCACATCAAACTTCCACGGGAAGTTTATCGGTGGCTGAAAGACACTTGCCATGCATAAAACCATTAATATTTTATTTGATAATTAATAATTTACATTGACCACATGGAAATAACCAGTTCTTTTCTTTTAAATTTTAAAGTATACAGCATACTCAAAAATCTAATCATTAATGTACCTATCATATTTCTTGCTTCATTTAGAAGTCCAGGGCAAAAGTGTGAATAACATTGTAGAAATATAAAATATATATGAGTTAATATAAAACACTTTTTCAAAAACAAATGATTACAGTCCCAATATTAAACGTCGCTAATTAAGTTGTGAAATGTAAACATTGAACTTTCAAGATTAACTCATAATTCTGTTAATTATGTTTCTGTCTGCATCCCTGTAATGGCGCGTACTAATGCGATCATATAAATTATGGAAAAGTAAACAATGTATTTTTCGATACAATATTGTCATATTCATAGCCCTGTTCAAAACTTTTTCGATCTGACCCAAGCAAAACCACATGCACTGACAAAGAGTGCAGGAGTGAAATTCAATCCGGCTTGTCCACCGAGTCTGACAAAACCAGTCCTGTAAGCAAGACGATCTCCGAGATTTACAGTAGTTTCAGTGTGCAGTCTCAGAAACGCAGTCTCCTCATGCCTGACGACTTATCCCTCACAAGCACACTCCTGAACTCTGAGCAGGACATCCGAGAAGACAGACTGTGCACTGGACAAACACACCTCTGTTTCATATCAGCACGTTATGGCTATGAGAAAAACAACAACACAAAAGCAAAATGGAAGAAGCCTGTATACCCTTGAAGCCTGTTAATGAGGTCATGGAGTCTACACGATACTTATCAAAGTGAGGAGGACAAACACAGACTTCTATTGTTTTACATCAAAGTAATTATATAGCGGTCAACTGATATGGACTTTTGATGGCCGTTGATGGCATCTTAGAGAGCAAGCTGGCTCAAGATATTAAAGTGAATATTACATTTATTAAGTTAGTTTAGTTAGTTAGTTAGTATTTATTAAGTTAATAATAATAATAGTAATAAAAATTAGAATACTGTAAAATAAACAGACTTTCCATACTGTATCTTCAGGACTGTGGGAAAATTCAACAATTTTGAAATGATGTGCAGATTGGAATCCCTGAGGTGTTTGGATAGTTCCTAGGACTGCATTCTTTTTGTTTATGGAAGATATTAAGGACATTGTCTCCAGAGGTGACCAATATTTGTGTAAGATTCTTCTTGTGGCATGCAAAAAGACTATAACAAGGAACTGGCTTAAAGACTCAAAGTTGGAACTTAAGCAGTGGTTTGAGATAATTAAAGACATTGATGTAATGGAAAAACATTTATGAGACATTTATGTTGAGGATTAAAATGAATATTTTCAGGAAGGTTTGGGAACATGGTTGATACAAAGGGAATATAAAGTCATCCACATTTAAGCGAATGGTAATTGGAAGAGATAGCAATCTTATGTGTTTGTACATTTTAGTGGTGCACATATAGGTAATTATGTATGTGCATATTGTTATATGTGCATGTACAGTGCTCAGCATATATGAATACACCCCATTTTAAAAATGAATATTTTTATCCATTTCTCAGTTAATATGGGTAATATATATTGGTGCATTTGACCAAAACAGATATATTTATTAAAATAATATTTTAGTCACAGAACATCTTTAGAAATGAAAAGATAACACATTTAAATTCATGCAAAATATTGCCAAAAAATTACTAACTACCACATTTCAACAAAATACTTTTTTGTTTCTCTTGATTTTTCCTCTTTTTTTTAAATTTGTATTAATATTTTTCTATAACACATAAATTTGAGCTACTAATTTTTGAACCATTATTGTAAGTTATTTTGTTAGATTAGCTCTAGATTTGGCTTCAGTAATGACTAAACTAATGCATAAAGTTGAAGTCAGAATTATTAGCCCCACTGAATTATTAGCCCCCCTGTTTATTTTTTCCCCAATTTCTGTTTAACGGAGAGCAGATTTTTTTCAGCACATTTCTAAACATAATAGTTTTAATAACTCATTTCTAATAACTGATTTATTTCAACTTTGCCATGATGACAGTAAAAAATATTTGACTAGATATTTTTCAGGACACTTCTATACAGCTTAAAGTGACATTTAAAGGCTTAACTAGGTTAATTGGATTAGATTAGGCAGGTTAGGGTAATTAGGCAAGGTATTGTATAACAATGGTTTGTTCTGTAGAATATTGAAATAAATATAGCTTAAAAGGGCTAATAATTAATAACTAAAATTTAAAATGGCTTTTATTCTAGCCAAAATAACACAAATAAGACTTTCTCCAGAAGAAAACATATTATCAGACATCCTGTGAAAATTTCCTTGCTCTGTTAAACATCATTTGGGAGATATTTAAAAAAGAAAAAATTCAAAGTGGGGCTAACAATTCTGACTTCAACTGTATATACAAATATAATTTTATTTGCAAAGCAAATTGCAAAGCATCCTATAGAAAATATTAATTTAAATGAGAGATTTGTGAGGGGTTAGCATGCTTTTTTCTGTTAAATTACTGTTCTGTCTCGTGAAAAAAAAAACTAAATAAAAATAAAAGTTATAAAAAATGGCAACGTCTTAATTCTGTTATCCTATTATAGACTATTTCTCAAAAAAAATTAAGTAAAAAAAATGTGATAAGGAGGACAATGGATATTTGTTGAATTTGTAGTAATTATTTGACACTTTATTTGAATTTAAATGTGTAATTTTTCTTATCAAAAAAAGATGTTGAGCGACCACACTCTTTAATATAGCTGTTTTATAAAAATTCTGCAATATATGCCATCCATGTTCACTGAGAAATCTCAATTTGCAAAGGAAGTGAGCAAATGTGTGCTTTGTGTAAAAAAAAAAAAGTTTTTTTGTGTGTAATTATTTTAAACTGGGTGACCGTGTCAACAAAAAAGTAGTTTGATCATTTTAATTGACAAGGAAAATAACAAACTTATCAAAGCTAAAGCGGAGTACAGTCTATGTCAATATGAATTAATAAAAAAATAAATAAATAAAATGTAATTTCATCTTCAGGAATTGGTTACTGAGTAAAGAGTTTTCTGTGTATGACTGAGAAACAACTTTGTATATGAAGAAAATATTGTTGAATTCATTATCAGTAATTAAAAAGTTCAACAATTAAAAAAAAAGTTGTTTAAATCAACAATTATCAATATATTTATCGGAAAATCTCACTGAATAATTGGCTACTGACAACACAACGCACTGTTTATTTAATTTGTATATTTGTTCTATTTTAATTTATCAACACTTTTGTAATTTT
The DNA here is from genome assembly GCA_903798205.1 of Danio tinwini. NCBI lineage: Eukaryota > Metazoa > Chordata > Actinopteri > Cypriniformes > Danionidae > Danio > Danio tinwini. The sequence goes on from CAIGQZ010000690.1 coordinate 16,368,460, forward strand.
TTTTTTCTTCACAAATGTACTTTACTACAAAATCACTCCAAGACTTCTAAAATATTAAAGTCTTAAACTCATCAAGCCATCTGCTGAAACTTTTTTTATATTGCAATATATAAATGTTAGAAAAAAAAATAATAAATATTGCAATGTCATTTTTTTCCCATTATTCTGCAGCTTTAATAGAGATCTAAATAGAACCTGCTGCTCTCCAGATCATGCTTAAAGATTTTTGACCACTTCAGTATTTATAAGACAGTTCACCTAAAAAAGAAGATAGTTTAAAGAACTTAACTGAGTTTTTTTAATTTATTTATTTATTTATTTATTTATTTATTTATTTATTTATTTATTTATTTATTTATTTATTTATTTATTTAT
>CAIGQZ010000690.1:16375502-16386074 GCA_903798205.1 Danio tinwini
GTTAGTTAGTTAGTTAGTTAGTTAGTTAGTTAGTTAGTTAGTTAGTTAGTTGGTTAGTTGGTTAGTTAGTTAGTTAGTTAGTTAGTTACACTGCAACAATGCTTTTCTTACTTAGATTTTTTGTCTTGTTTCTAGTCCAAATATCAAAAAATTATTAAATTAAGCAAGCACACAAGCAAAACATATTATCTTGTTTTAAGAAACAATTTGCCAAATTGAAGTGAGTTTTTCTTTAAAACAAGCAAAATAATCTGCCAAAGGGATAAGCAAAATGTTACAAGGAAAAACAAGATTATTTTGTTTACCCCATTGGCAGATTTGCTTGTTTTAAGGAAAAACTGACTTAATATTGGCATATTATTTCTTAAAACAAGACAATAGGTTTTGCTTGCCTAGAAAATTCTTTCTCATTTACAAATTTTTATTTGGACTAGAAACAAGACAAAAAATCTAAGTAAGAAAAGCATTTTTGCAGTGTAGTTAGTTGCTTAGTGAGTTAGTTGCTTGCTTGCATCTATTCCTTTCTTTATTTCCTTCCTTTATTTTTGTCCTGTAGACTTTTTTTCTGCTCTGACCTGCACCTTGTATTTTTACCATAAAGGCTCATCAGTATGGTATAGAATGCATTGATACGGCAAGTAGTGTTAAAATTGTATATAAAATAACTGAAACATTATTATATCTCACAATCTAAAAAGCTACATTTTCGTTTTTTATAGTGTAAAGAGCTACTCAAACAGAACACATTTTTACTTCCCACTATGCTGCTTATTTATTAATTGATTAATTTAGTTAGTTAGTTAGTTACTTAGTTAGTTAGTTAGTAGTCAGCAAGCTAGCTACAGTAGCTTGTTTGTTTCTTGTTAATTCTTTCTTTCCTTTCTTCTGACTTTCTTTTCTTCTGTTCTACTGACCTGCACCTTGCATTTTTAACCATAAAAGCACATCCACATGCACTCTCAGAAATAAAGGTATAGGAGCTGTCACTGGGGCAGTATCTTTTCAAAAGGTACATATTTGTACCTCAAGGGTTCATAATGGTACCTCAAAGGTACTATTTATGTATATTTGGGTACTAATATGCAGCTTTTAGGTACCACTGTGGACTATTTAGGTACAAATGTGTATCTTTCAAAAAGGTACTGCCCTAGTTACAGCTCCTGTACCTTTATTTCTGAGATTGTGATGTAGAACGCAAGAAGAAGGCAAAAAACATTAGAATAACTTAAACCTTATTTTCTAGAAAAACTCTAGAATTAACTCTGATAAATAGTTTTTATAATGTAAGGAAATAAGGCCATTCAAACAGAACTCATTTTTCCTACCCACTATGCTGCTTGCTTTATTTACTTTTTATTTACTGTTTTCACTTTGCTTTATTGTGTTCTACTGACATGTGTCTTGCATTTTTAACCACAAAAACACATTCAGTGTGAATAAGCATTTCCCTGAGTGGCCAGTCAAAGTTATGAAAAACAATGCTAAACAATGGTCCTTCTGCATTACAGCTACATTCTGTTAGTTTGAGCCAAACCCAAATCTGCCTGTTAGAGACAGGCCAGATGGTGATGTGCAAAGAACACAAGAAATATGTTTAAACTGATTCATTCAGCTTCACATTGGGAATTGGCCGATTAAACTAATGTTGCTATGCTAATTTGACATCATTTTATATTCAGTATTTTGACATTTTTTCAGCTGAAAATGAGTTGCAGGGCTTTATTTTTCCATCTCTCACTCATGGCAAACTAATTCTTGAAGATGACTGCTTAATAATATTTTGTTCAAGCCATCAAACTGACATCATCAGAGAAGGAATGCCCTTCCAGAGCAGAAGCAGATCTTCAGATCATTATTAAAGATAACCAAGACAAACATTTGTTTTATTTACTGTGGACTAACTTAAACCACTTATTGACCTCAAGAGGTGCAATGTGAGCTAACAAAGTAAATTATGTATATTTTAAATTTTACAAAATCTTTAAAAGTGCAGCTGTAGTTCCTGAGCTGCCTAAACACATGTAACAACGCCAAACTGCAAGTCACCCGCATTTCATCATTTACAATTACATGCATGACTGAGTTCTTGGGTTTCTGCAGCTGTCAGTGCTGGATGAGCTGAATCTGGTCATTCAAATGACGTCTACGGGTACTTCTGGCTGTCTAATGTAACTGTCATGTTCCCAGCCCATACGCAGGAATCCTCCCTATTTTCCTTCACTTCTATCCCTCCATGCCAGGAATAACAGCCGGCACATAAACAATGCACTGACACCTGCATAAAAAGAAGCTGGTGAGCAGACATAATATCGTTGCTGGAGAAACAAGACAAATAAGAAGCAGACAGTTTTAAAGAAATGAGGAAATGGGCCTTTAGAAGAAAAAAAAAGTTGCCACAGTAGAACTTTTAGAGGTAAAGTATGTTGTTTCTGATTTACTAGTGTCACCTAGTGGAACTATGAGAATAATTTCTGAAAACAGTACATTCATCAACAATCTATATTGTAACGTTCAATGGTTTTACTTTAATTTATTTTATTTTGGCAAGTCTTTAAATTTCATTTACACAAAAAAAAAATAATGTTTGCTGTTTGTTTAAACTACACTGTAAAAAAAAATACTGTTGACACAACTTAAACTTTGAAGGCAGCAAACTGCAGGACATTTTTTAATTTGACTCAACTTTCAACCCATTTACTGCACCTGACTCGATTTAAGTTAAGTAAAGTCAAAAATGTCCAGTTTTTTGACCAAACTTCATTGATATTGTTCATTTATTCGTTTGCTGGAAATTAGAGCTGAATTTAAAAATAGTTTTGAAACAAATCTTTGCACTTAACAAACAAAACTAAATATGTAGGCTAATGGATGTATTCAGTGGAGTGAGTTTCCACCGTTTCCTTATCCACGAAAGTAAAGGAGTAAAGTAAAGAATAAAGTAAAGTGAAAGTAAAGAGGCCTAATGGAGGAGGCTCATTCTTTACCCTCGCACTGCAGATGGTCTGTTTAACTGTTTTCTCGCTAGTGAAGTCTTCAGTTTTTCCACCGACAAACTCCGCCATGTGAATAGCAAATGTGCCATGGCGTAATGCAACTGATTCTTAAAGGAAATGAGAGATAAGACTCTGATTGGTTTAATGCACGTTATGTTCAAAACACACTCATAACTCATTAAGGAAATAAGAACAACCCTGTTAGCCCATGCGTTTGGGCGCAAAGTATATTTTTCCATCCTTAAAATAGCAAAAGTAAATTTGGACACGCCCTTAGTTGTTGTTTTTTTACGCCATGCACTTTACACTTTGCTCCTATATTGTTAAAATAGAGCCCTTCATGTTGTCTCAGCACATATCAATTGTGTGATTCCAGAATTTTTTACAGTATACTCTTCTGTAAGTAAATCAGTATTTCTACATCAATTTGACATTAATGTGTCAGTCAGGGATGTACTGTAATGATGAACTGCAAGCCAGTTAAAAATCAAATTCAATATGTGACAACTCAAATTAGTTAAGATGCACAAACAAAGAATTGTATTTAGAGTTTATATAAATGAATCATTTCAGAAGGGAACTGATTGTCTTAAAGATTTTAGTGGTGTTTTCTGTTCGTTTTGCCTCCTAAACCCAATTCTACTCCTTAGTCCTTCCACTTTTCCACTTCCTCTATCCTCTCTTTTGTGCATTCCCACAAAGGGGTAAGAGTGTACAGTACCAAACCTTTTTTGTTTGGCGGTTGGCATTAATAAACATTTTAACAAAAAAATATAAATAAAAACAAGCATCTGATTTATTACTTTCATAATGGTCATGATCTTCAAAGAAATTTTTATTTTTTTTATCAAAACTTTTTGCAAACAATAGTCCCTTTTAAGGCCAATTCACTGTACCACTTTTTCGGCACCCTTTCGAAAGGGTACCAAACACGAGAAAGGGTACCAAAAGGAGGAGCTACACTCGCAGCTGAGCGCTGATTGGTTACAGAGATACGTCACGATCTGGTGGAGCTAGCCAGAATGAAAACAATGGAACCGTCATGTTTTTAAATAAGACAATATAGCAATTTCTCTTCAACTTTTTTCTTTTTCGACCAGGTTATGATATTGCTCAGATGACACGTCAAACACACATGGTGCTCCTGACAAATTTCCACTAGTTTTTCATCCATTTCTTGGGTCCAAATAGACTGAAAATAAGCACTTTTAACTTCTCCCCCAACTTCCCGCTGGCCTGGATGCTGCTCTCTCATTGGTTGTAGGTAATCGTCAGTGTTATTTTCAATCAGAACACATTTCGCATGCCAAACATCTCACAGGTGTCAGTGACTCATCGCCGATTCTCTCAGGTCGCATCTTTGATAGTTCACACTGTGTGACTGTTACTCATGTGAATGAGCAGCAATTTAATTGCTCATTTGATTTGGTTTGTTTCAAGATTTCAGTTTAGTTTTGTTGTTTCAGTTTCACAAAAAAATGTGTTGCAATAGCCTAATAGATAAACAGACACTCACAGAGTGAGCCTGTGACAATCCGGCTATGTACATACTCCACGTGCAACAGCTTTACTCTCTTGATTTCACAATTGCAGTGATCAAGTATTGTAAATATAGCCCAGCTTCCATGTCTGTTTTTGGTTATGATCTTCTATTTTAATTTATTTTCATTTTTCAACTTTTTACTTTGTAACATCTTCAATTTAATTTTGCAATAAAAAATATTAAAAAATTATAATTGATTCTGAAATGAAAATCCTGAATTAAATCAAATATTTTTTTTTGTTTATTGATTGAATCATTACATTCATGGTCCCACATTGCCTATACTGTATGTAAAGTTCAGATTGAGTCCTAGTTAGTTTGAACTTGGGAAGTTTGACTTATTAGTACAAAATACCAAACAGTGTTAGTTGCTAACCATATCTCTTTAACATTTTCCTATTCACAAAACGTACATTTACATTTAATCATTTGGCCTAATCTTTGAAACACAATGGGATATACTGTATGCACACAGACTTTTAATTTCAGTCAGCCAGCCCCAGGGATTCCAGTTATATGTCATCTCATACAAAATCGCCTGGTTTAAGATCTGATTTCTTTAAAAACCAGCAATCTTCACTGCCTGCCTGAGACATGGTATAAAGTGGACATCAGACCAAACAAGAAGCTCTGCTTTAAATTATATTTTTCCGTGCCATGTCTTTAAAATATGGAAATTAATTTTACCACAGTATTTTCAATGGATTTTCTGCGCTAGCCTGCTGTTAATGATGGCGCCTGCGTTTACACGGTCTTTCGTCTCTTTTTACAATTTAACAACCAAATGAATGCTTAAGTCTATTTGACAGATTATATTTGAATTACATTACAACATCGATGCTGTAATAGGAACGTTATGAAATTGCTAATAGTCACATAAAGCTTTCACTGGAAGTACATCATTGGCTGAAAAACACTAGCTGTGCAAATAGTCCATTTACAATCTATTCAAGGTACAAACTATTTGATCCCACTGACTGTTGCGAGACTATAATAATGCTCTATCGATCAAGCAAGGATCCTGAATTGCTAAGTATAGTATAGGGAACAGTCTCTTGCATTATGTTTTACTTGCTGTATGCCCACTATTTAAGTAAACACTCCTATATGGGTTGTATAAAGAAAATGACAAATTACCTACACCATCGTATACTGCAAGTTGGAGGATAGGTTACCTTAGTGTTCCAAATGAAACATTTAACTTCGTGTGCAGATCTTTCAGCTAATTTTTAAACATCTGCAAATAATACGGTGGCTATAAATATATTCAAGATTTACGGATGTATTCAGTTTGAACCGTTAAGAGGATTCAGAAGTTTGGCAGAGCACTCTCAACCTTTGAAAACCCTTTAAACTGTGCTCTGAGATCGTTTAAATCTGTCTATTTTGATAAGAGCTGAGAACATCCATCTCCTTATGCAAACTCTGACAAAATCTCAGAAGCATTCCAGGTATGCACTTCTTCAGGTAGGCCTGGCTGTCTGTGTGAACACGAAGCTAGAAACTTAAACACTACTGTATTACAGTAGACAAAACAAACTTGAGACCCCCAAAACTAGACGACAGAATAGTAAGTCTGGTGGCCCAAAAAAACAGCAAAAAACAGGAAAAGGAAGCAGGAGTTAACCTGTTTTATTATGATGCAGGAGATAACAGCATGTTGATGTGGTTTGCACTTCACAATTGTTTTGCACGTTAGGTGCCAAAAAGACTCACAACCAGTGCTTTATTTCAAAAGACAACATACTTGAGCCTGTCTGGAAGTGCAATGATTGCAATAATTCAGGTTGCGGCATTTTGTTTTCAAATGCTTCATGTTGAGTCAAAAAACTCCTGAGACTATTCCAATGTTGCGTAATTTTCCTCACAGCTAAAATCTTTCAACAAATGGAATAAAGGCAACCACAGTAATATTATGAATGCTTTGCTGCATTACCCACCAGTGCTTCATAACTCATTTAATTAATTATCTAAAAACAAAATCACATTAGTGAGCATGACATGAGAAAATGCACTTGGAGTAAAAAATCAGGATTGCATGCATAAGACTCATAGTTTGTTGCTGACATGTTACTTGTTAGCACAAACAAAAATGATAATAATTGGCTACTCTGTTTTGCATTAAATTAAATATTTACATTTTAAGTCATATTTATTTATATATTATTCACAGATATAATATTTGGGGTCAGCTTTTGCTCTCAGTTCCAAGCAAAGCTGTATGAATGAACACTGTTTGTCCCAGAGCAAAACAGTAAAGTTTTGTTCCTAAATGAATCAAATTGGTTGAGTAAATGATTCAGTGACTCATAACCTGGGCCAGACAGAATCCGTGGATATATGGGAAAATCTGTGGATTTATGTGGAATGATTTGGGGAGTACTTTACCTAAAAGCTTATAACATGAATTAAAAAATAACAATGTTTACAATGCAAATCTAATTGAATCTACTTGTTTGGTAGACAAAGCAAGTCTCTCATATAATATACTGAAAACTGAAAGATAGTAAATAATGTTTTACAAACTGAATCCAAATATTTCATTCATTTTCTTCAGCTTAGTCAATTATTTATCAGGGGTCGCCACAGTGGAATGAACCACCAACTATTCCAGCATATGTTTTACGCAGCAGATACCCTTCCAACTGCAACCCATTACTGGGAAACACACATACACTCTCTGATTCACACACGCACTCATACAACATCGCCAATTTATTTTTAAATTCACCTATTGTGCATGTCTTTGGGCTGTGGGGGAAACCGGAGCACCCGAAGAAAACCCACACGGACACAGGAAGAACATGCAAACTCTACACAGAAATGCCAATCTTCTTGCTGTGAGGCTACAGTGCTAACCACTGTGCCACCACAACCATTTGGATATTAGTCAACTATATTAGTGAAAGTAATATATACATTTGATAAATATATATAGGTAAACGCATTTGCACAAATAATTAGACGCAATGTGCTAACAATTAAAACTAACAACATTTCCAATACTTATAAATAAATTGGTAAGACTTTATTTTGATGGTCCCTATTGCACATTTTGTTGACTAAAAGTTGCATTGCAACTACATGGTAATTACTTCTCATTTGAGCATTAGTAGACTGCCTGCTTAATATCTGCCGATACTACTCCTTCAACATTTAACTGACTATAAGAATCTGTGCAAGTACATCAACACACTAAACCAAACCTAACAGTCAACTTATAATCTAATGAGAATTAATTCAACAAAAATGTGTTAAAGAGACCATCAAAATAAAGTGATCATATAAATAATAAAATTAACAAAAAAATCATATGAATGGAGGATTTTTAAAAATCCTAAATATTAGGGCTGCAGGATATAGAAAAAATCGAACATTGCAAACATGCTAATCTGCTATATATATATATATATATATATATATATAGAAATATTTAACCAGATGACTTGAATATCTCTATTTAGAAAGAGTTTCTAGTTTTAGATTGAATAGGATGAAACTGAAGGGAGTGCATCTGCATAAAATATAATAAACAAGCATAATTAATACAACAAAGAAAAAATATTCAAATTCAATTTTGTATTGATGTCCGAAGAGTCTACCTGTATTGAGGTATACAGTATTTGAATAATCAAATGTAAAATATTACTGCATAGTCTACATTGTATAAATAATTCAATACAATTAATCATTACTAAAGTAACTGTTTAATTTTATAATGCCAGAATTTTTTTTAAATCTTTATAATGTATCTGGCCTCAAAAACACATGCAAATGATAATTTATAACACAGACTCAACATTGCACATTGTGCGATGGCTAATGTAAGTGATCACATTGCGATATCGATGCTGACAAGATAAATATTGTGCAACACTACTAAATATAATCGCTTGTTGCCAAACACTGGTTTACTGATGTAACAAGCAGAAAGGGTCACTGAAAAATCTCCATCACTAATATCTGTCAGTCTGTCTAAAACAAACACAGACTAGTGAATGACAAATAGCAAACAATGCAAGTGTTGTGAGACCATGCTTGAACAATCAATATTACTCATCAAAATGATTGATTTAAAAAAAAAATCTATATAAAACCCAATACAAAACCTATTCTTATATTATGTTTGTTCATTCATTTATACATTCATTTTCTTTTCGGCTTAGTCCCTTTATTAATCGCCACAGCAGAATGAACCGCCTTATTCAGCATATGTTTTATGCAGCGGATGCCCTTCCAGCCTCAACCCAACACTGAGAAACACTCATACACACTTGCATTGACACACATACACTACGGCCAATTTAGCCTATTCAATTGACCTATACCGCATGTGAAACGGAGCACCTGGAGGAAACCCACACAAACACAGGGAGAACACGCAAACTCTACACAAAAATGCCAACTGACCCAGCCGGGGCTCCAAACAGACTGTGAGGCAATCGACTGTGAGGCAATTCTTGCTGTGAGGCAATCGTGCTACCCACTGCGCCACCGTGATGCCACCTTGTTTGTTTAGTAAAATGAAAATTCAATTTTTCTCTTTGTAATATTCCACTATATCACATTTATAATATAGATATATATTATATAGAAAATGCTATATAAATATCAAAACATTACAAACTGCCATAAGACTAGGTTGTTTTTTTATGTGAAAAGTAGCCATATCTAGCTGGTTATTATAACAAAACAAACCTGCTTCACTCAGCAAAACCAACAGAACAGATGTACATAATATAATATAATATAATATAATATAATATAATGTAATGTAATGTAATGTAATGTAATGTAATGTAATGTAATGTAATGTAATGTAATGTAATGTAATGTAATATAATTTAATATAATATAATATAATATAATATAATATAATATAATATAATATAATATCATATCATATCATATCATATCATATCATATCATATCATATCATATCATATCATATAATATAATCAGGGCTTGACATGACCTTTTTTGATCACCAGCCACTGTGACTAGTAGTTTTCCAACAATACTAGCCACTCGCCATTTTCACTAGCCACAGTTTCGTTATGCATTATGCATAAATTTGACTTTGCCATGCTAAATTTATTTGATGCCTCCTCATTCATTTCACTTTTTTGTGTAAGAACTTGCTTGATGTGAATGAGCAAATGGACTGTGGTTTCATAGTATCGCATTGCAATTTGTTTTTATTTCACAGGACTTTTCAGGGCTAAACACTAAGGATTTACCAAATTTATCTCTGACCACACCAAAAATAAATAAATAATTATTTCTTAGACACAAATGTTAAATAATATGTCAAACATGCAAAATATATAGCTGTATACATGCTCTTTTTACTCAACAAAAGCTTTCTTAAAAAAAACAATTACATAAAAACAATTATTGTCAAGTATCTAAAACTATGCACTATGCCTAGTCTGCCCAGGCTAAAGGTCTCTCAGATCACTAGTTAACTACACATACAATACAATGCTATTGTAAAATAGCAATGCTATTGTAAAAATGATAATTAAACCACATTAACAAAAATAACCATAAGCAAAAGAAAGCAGGTGAAAAACATACTGTGTGTGATAATGGAAGCATGGTCACGCGCACATGGTAACATTAGGCCCATAATCTGTTCTGTTCAAAGAATAGTTCAAACAAAACCTGCAACCGCTGCTGCTTACAAAAAGACATATTTTAAAAACATCAAGAGCTTTTGGAAGCCGCAGGATTGTGGGTGCACGAGCATCACTTTTTGTCCAGTCTATTTCAAAGAGAACTGATCGCACCAGTTGCGTTTCCAGGCATGGTTGCTTCGCGCCAGGAAACAGGAGCGTGCATGCTTTTTAAACAATCGCACACATCACATCACCTGTGCACATGAGTGATCATCCTCTCATTCGGTATTCATCTGCTTTCTTTTGATTAGCTCACGCGAACGCAATTTTTGTCGGTCATGCTGCTTCTCGATTCTAAGATGACATTTGCATGCATATTAGGCCATCTTTATTGTTGAACCCTGCTTTTAAGAAA
>CAIGQZ010000690.1:16388259-16411035 GCA_903798205.1 Danio tinwini
GAGAGAGAGAGAGAGAGAGAGAGAGAGAGAGAGAGAGAGAGAGAGATTGAGGAATGTTGGCATGTAATTACCCATGCCTGTTACGAGCCCTAGGAGGGGTGGCAGCGCTGATTAGTGGACAGCGAAGATAAGACGGCCGATTGGAGAGAGCAAGGAGTGAATGATGGAGGAGAAAGGAAATGGCCCAGCCAAACCAAACTTCCTTCCAAACACTAATTCTAAGCCCGGGGTGATTAACACCTGTTATTTTCACTCAACTTTTAACAATGTCTTCCTCTGGCTGCTGTCCTTCAAACTCTATTAGGCTTTCTGCTACGTTTTTGTCAAATGAAAAGCAAGTCCCCCCCCCTCTTTTTTGCGCATACTTGTTTTTATTCGCTCGAGGGCTGAGTAGACGAGCACACGGGATTCTGGGACTCGTCATTGATGTGAGAGGACAAAAGGAGGGTGGAGGGTGAAAAAGAAAGAACACCCTAAAAGAAAACAAGAGGTGCATTCATTGGCCTGAAACCTCGACGTGATTTTAACTCAATATAGAGTCTGACATTTTGACTAATATCCGTTTCTTAGCCGAACTCTGAAAGAGCACGCATGCAGGTGGTGACCTTCAAGTTTTGGCAACCCCGGCTACCAAATATATGCCCCAATGCAATTCAAGAAGATTCATCAGATTCCAACCAGATGTTTTCATATCTGTTCAAGGTTACTTGAACTTTCTTTCTCCACAGCTAATGCCAGACTGTATTCAGAGACAATTCTTTTAACCTAAACATTTCTTTCAGGGATCCAATGAATGTTGTAAACTTTTCAGAATGTAAATTTCTAAAAGTATATTTCAGAAAGTATATTGTACTACAGCATCGACATTTTTGTTTCAAGCTAAACGTTTCAATAAATCAAATAAAATGAAGATCAATCATATACCTAAACGAAGGTCTGAGTGTCATACTTGCTTGATGTGTGAAATGCTCAAGACACAAACACACACACACACACACACACACACACACACACACACACAAACACACACACACACACACACACACACACACACACACCTCTGCCCCTACAGTCAAACAGTGGCATTGAATCCTTTGCTGTGACACTCATATATTTAAGCCGCTGTCCATTTCTTCTGATCATCCCTGAGATGGTTCTACACCTTCATTTGAGTCCAGCTGTGTTTGATTATACAGATTGGACTTTATTAGGAAGGCCACACACTTGTCTATATAAGCCCATGATGCACATCAGAGCAAATGAGAATCATGAGGTCAAAGAAACTGCCTGAAGAGCTCAGAGACAGAATTGTGGCAAGGCACAGATCTGACCATGGGAACAAAAACATTTCTGCCACACTTAAGCTTCCTAAGTGCTCAGTGGTCTCCATAATTCTTAAATGGAAGACATTTGGGATGACCAAAACCCTTCCTAGAGCCAGCCAAACTGAGCTATTGGGGGAAAAGAACCTAGGTGAGAGAAGTAAAGACGATCCCAAAGATAACTGTGGTTGAGCTCCAGAGATACAGTCGGGAGATAGGAGAAAGTTGTAGAAAGTCAGCCATCACTGCAGCTCTCCACCACTCTGGGCTTTATGACAGAGTGCCCCAAAACATGAAAGCCTGCATGGAGTTTGCAAAAAAAACACCTGAAGGACTCCAAGATGTTGAGAAATAACATTCTCTGTTCTGATGAGACCATCACCTGTCCAATACAGTCCTAACAGTGAAGCTTAGTGGTGGCAGCATCATGCTGTGGGGGTGTTTTTCAGGTGCAGGGACAAGATGACTGGTTGCAATCGAAAGAAATATGAATGCAGCCAAGTACAGGGATATCCTGGATGAAAACCTCCAGAATGCTCAGGACCTTAGACTGGGATGAAGATTTACCTTCCAACAAGACAATGGCTCTAAGCACACAGCTAAAAAAATGAAGGGGTGGCTTCACAAAAGACTCATGGCTGTATTAGATCAAATAGGTGCTTCTACTAAATACTGAGGAAAGGGTTTTTCTTTTTTAATACATCTGCAGAAATGGCAACAATTCTGTGTTTTTCTGTCAATATGGGTTGTTGTGTGTACATTAATGAGGAAAAAATAACTTTAATTATTTTAGCAAATGGCTGCAATATAACAAAAAGTGAAAAATGTAAGGGGGTCTTTTTTTTAAGTTTCTTAACACTTAACTTAAATGACCACTGAAATCAGGCACACTAACTACTTAAGGTTCACACCAAGAAATCATCTCAAATGGCCAGTGTATATATATTTAGAAACATTACTTTATATCAAAAGAAACATTACAAAAATGCTAAGACTAGATATGGGAAAGAAGCAGAATAAACAGAAACTTACCTGAGCAGCTACAGGAGTGAGCAGTCTGTTTATCTTCTTCACTAGACCCGGTCTGATTGAGCTCAGCAGTCTGAGAGATAGAGAAAGACAAACTGTAAACACTGTGAATCAGAACCAAAGCCCTACAAAGGTCACTCAGACCCAAACACACATATTTGATTAATGTCTACTTTGCAGTTTTGTCAACATCATCGGCAGAGTCCAAGAATATTTTTAAAGGGCAGGGGATCAATGGAGGTTGCCACATCTGTCTGCATGAGCAAGCAACACAGACAATCATGTTACCTCACCCACAACATGGATACTGATGATGCAAAGAGAGATTGATCAATTCCAAGGAGAGATTAAATGGTCCAATCTTTTTTTGCGGGATAAGATTTCTTTAAGGAATGATAATGAGCTGAAAAAAGAAACAAGTGTAAAGTCACATCAAGGCCCCTTAAAGAGGTACAGTAGTTCAGTCAAAAAAAAAAAAAAAGACTCAACATTTTTTAACACAAAATAAGATATTCTGAAGAATGTTGCAAAAAAGCAGCCACTGACATTACTGACATCAACCACAGACGATCAATCTCTTTGATCAATCGTTTTTCCCCAGCATTCTTCAGTATATCTACATTTGTGGTCAACAGAAGAAAGAAACTTTTTTTTTTTTTACTTTTCCTGCAAAGGGAAGTGTTATATGATTAAATTTGATGTCATAGAGTGCACATCATTATGATCAGATCATCCCAGGCTTAATGGAAATACATGCCTCAGTCTACATTTTAGCAAAACTTAGGCCCAATCCCAATTCTATTTTTTTAGCCCTACCCCTTCCCCTTGGCCCTTGAAACAGAGTGTGAAGGGGAAGGGCTTCGAAATTCACCCCTAAGAAATAGAACAGCACTACAACACCTGCACACATCATCGTACGTCATTGCCATCTCTAACCTCATATGAGATTGACAATTGTGACTGCTGTAGTTATTCCAGTTGTGTTATTTTTTGGTATTTTTCTTCAAGAAATCACTGAAGGGAACGGTATCATGTTATCATAATGATATAATGTGGCAATAAGCTCGTAACCGTACTGTGTATTTACATCGTGGCCATATTCATCTATGTAAACACACAAAAACAACATTATAGCGGACCTGTAAAAAGCTCATTCCCAGCCACTAGACTTTTCCGACAGGGTATTCCAGTGTCATCGAGTGACAGATGTGAAAGTATGTTGTGGGACTGATATACATATGCATCCTGTATACAGGAGTCATTATTAGGGATTATAGATAGCGAAATTTAACAGAGGGTTTTTATGTTTTGGGTTTTTTTTATCACGACGGTAAAACACAAATGTCAAATGTATTAAAACATATGCTTGTTTGTTGTAAAAATTTGTAATAATGACAAAAATACACATTTGAGCATCTCCCTACTTCCGTGTGCAGCCATGCTGCCATTGTAGATAGTTTATTCTGGAAAATTTGCGTGGCCCTTGGTTTTAAGTGTGGTCCTGAAAAATGTCTGTTTCAAGAGTTATCTAACCCTTCCCCTTAGCCCTACACCTTCAAGCTAAACAGAATTGGGACACCCCTACCCCATTCACATGAATGCACAAAACGAGGGGGAGGGGTAAGGGAAAGGGGTAGAATTGGGATTGGGCCTTAGAATATGTTGCTCCAAGTACATTTTGTTGCACCTTTCAGATAAAAAAGTCCACTAAAGAGCACTGTCTACTTTTTTTTAAAATACATAACTTAGGGTATTTTGTTATCCGTTTCAGATATATGTGCTGATCCTACACACCCACGAGAAGGCAGGGCTTGACAGACCACCAAGAGCAATGAACCACTGGCCTAAACAAAAGCAAGTTTGTTTCTAAAAGCAAACATAAGAGAGAGAGAAAAGTGCCCTGCGACCATACAGGTTTACCTTCATTTTACATTGCTTTTATTTATTTTTGCGGAACAGAGCTTCACCTGTCTCAAACCTAATCACTCTGCATGCTGTTTTCTCACCACTGTCTGATTTATCTTGAGTGTTTAATTATTTTGTTTATAAGTGGAAAGTGCACATATCAACATATTTATCTACAAATTGCTTCCATCAGTGTGGGCAGTGTTTGGACGCTTGATTTTGGAGTTGCTTAGAGTTAACTGAATGTATTTCTACACTTAAGTGAACAAGGAAAACGTATGTCACTTAGGTGGTGTAAAGAAGATTCTTTTTTAGTTCAGTAAACTTTGGGTCTTGTGTGGTGAGCAAATTGTGTTAAAAATGCTATGCCTATGTTTTGTTAATGTACAGTTTTCTGCTGACTGCTTCCACCTGCTGGTATGGAGAGTCATTTGCTCTCATGCATTCAAAGAACACATTCTTGACTCCTGTTGACTTTTAGAAGTGGTTTCATATTGTGTTCAAACACAACCCTGTGGCTTTCATTCAGGAGGCCTCTGAACTGATTTTAATACAAATATGTTCATTTTGATGTGATCAGTTTACCTCAAAAACAATAACACATTTTCTTATTTTTTGTATTAAAAGTATATGTGAAGTTTAGGGGTCTGGATGAAGACAGAGAAAGAGATACAGCTCCTGAAGTACAAAGAACATATTCAGATGGCTGATAAAATCAGGTATAAAAAAATCAGGGTCAAGTTTCAGGAGGAAGAGGAAAAAAGGTTGATCTTTTTAAGGATGTTTGTGTGTGTCTCATGTCGAGCTATAAATGTGAGAAGAGAAATGTTCGAGGATGCACCTGGAATGTCTTAAAGAGATCAGACATGAGGGGTTTCACAGGCCGGACACACTCATGTCACGCTAAGGACACACATTAATGTAAAAGGCCATACATCATGCTTTTATATTAGTTTTAACTGTCACCAACTGTACTAACTGAAAAGGAGCTCGGTCAGAATTAAAACCGTATGTGAGCATGTGAGTGAGTGTATGTGTGTGCGTGCACTTGTTTGGGTGGTTTATAAAGACTTAAATTGATATAATGCCATGGGTATGACCTAGGTATTACAGTGTTGAAGTGTCATGTCTTGCATCCTCATAAATCATAGCACGTAAAAGTCATACGTCACAGGGTCTTTTGACATTTAAAATTCACCAGTTCAGGTTAGGGGCAGGATTACTATAAGACAATATAGTAAGTGTTTTTTACAGTATGAAAAACATTTTGTCTATAAAGTCCATATTTGTTGAAGATGTGTATGTGTGAGTGTGTCCTGAAGCAGTTAGAGACCATAGGGTGTTTTGTCTGACCTAACCTTCAGCACATTCCAAACACACTCCACAGCAAATGATTTCAGTGATGTCCCTATTGTTTTAGTATACAATAGAACTATCAAAGAGTCAGATCAGAGGTGAACTGTAATAACCATCAGCTCATATAAATAAGTTTGACACCCAGTGGTTAAACTAGGTATTGCACACCTGGTTCAAAAAAATTCAAGCATAGGTTACCAGATTGATGTGCCTGACTGTCGATCCTAAAGGCTGTTTTAAACTGTGTTCTAAATAGAAGCAACAGCACGCAATAGAAGGAATATTTTTTATATTAAATACGTTTTTGTCCTAACCAACACCTGAAATGTATATTTTAGATACGGCTTCTATTTTTTGCAGCTGATCAACAGAGAACTATGACAGTGATCACCTCAGGCACACCTCATGTGCTTTATTCAGTGTTATATGCTAAAAATGTGCGTTTCAATGTCATCTTACATGACATTTATTTGCCATACTACTGAAAGCAGCAGCAGAGTTTACCTCAGATCTTAAAAATAAAATAAACAATTTAAAATTGACCTTTAGAACTGTGACTCGGTGTAAGCAAACACATATCAGTGATTCAGCATCTACATTTAATAATGTTAAAGAGGTTTAATATGTATTCATTCGATTATAAACTTTACCATTTCGTTGGAGTGCAGTAAGTGCAATATTCTGTGCTTCTGAATGGCTGTATTTATATTTATTTGGTGTTTCGTCTGGTGCAAACAGCCAAATTGCTTATCACTGCAATAATCGTCGCATAGCGTGTTGTTAGGACACGGGGTTACAATGTAACTTGCTCACCTAATGTTTATGTTTGTAATATTTATATTATTTGTTAATAATAACCACCTGTGGAACTCTGAATCTGCATCCCATTTTGGAGGCTGTTACTGTCCACCAAAGGTCGCATTCTGATCACGGACACATGCTTTGAAAGCCTTTCTGACTGAATGAATGAAATACGCTGTTTTCCACAAAGGCAACCAGGGTTGCTGAATTATAATTGGCTAAACTGGCATTGGGCAGGTTAAATGGCCAAAACTAAGACAGAAGTTCCGGCACGTAACACACTAGAACTACCCATTTGACAAATCAGCAAACTCTGGGTAATGACTGTCATGAACAAAATAAAAATAAGAAAACATATTATTTTATGCTCAACATTCCACATTCACATTAAAACCTACTTTGAATCTTCATATAATGAAAAGACAGTCTTATTCATTAGGTAATTTATTAATTTGCTTAGGATGTTTTTAAAATAAACAATAGAATAAATCTAAATAACTTTTTTTAAGCATTTCCATATTGATACATGATATATTTAAATTGGAAGGGGGGTTCCTTGTCAAACATTCATTGCTAAAAAAACATGTCAAGATGTCACTATGACAACTAACTCTAAAAAAAAAAAAAAAAAAAAAAAAAAACAGGCGCTAATAGCCTAGTGTCGACCCGGGTTCGATTCCTGGCTTGATGTCCTTTGCTGATCTTTCCCCTATCTCTGCTCCCCACACTTTCCTGTCTGTAAAATCTCCTCTGTCCTACCCCAATAAAGGTGAAAAAATATTTTTTAAAAAATCATAGAGAATAAATTAATATGTTTATTTTTGCATACATTTTTACAACATTATGTATTGACGAAATCTAATGTTCCAAAAAGTCATGAATAGCCCAGCTGTGGATAAGGGAAGCTGAGGAAATGTGAAAAGTGATGGAAGTGTGTCATTGTTATTGTTAATCTGCCCTGCAGACATAATTTGCATAAAAAATAATTACAAGTTATTGATGTTTCACTGTCTCTAATGTACATTTCACTTGAAAACTACTGTAAGTTTTGCTGAAGTGTTAGCAGAGGAAAGTTTCTAAAACATCCAACTATGAATGGTTGCTTTTTAATATACAATAAATCAGACAGATCTTTCCTGTTTGAGTGCACAATTCTTGACCAGAATAAACTTAATCATAATGAATAGTGTGACTATTGTTTGGGGTAATTATAATTAGCTTATATTTCGAACAGTTAAACAAAAACACAAGGTTATGTGTGAATTGAAGGGGGAGTCTCTGTATTTGATAGACAATGACAACATTGTGATTACCCGACCATTGAGTAAATGTGTAATGAGACACTTTGAAGTGTTTAGTTAAACACCCCCTAAATCTTTCAACACAAACACTACTGTTAACCATTTATATAAATATAACTAACACTGTTAAAAGCCAGCCATCAAAGACTCCACACAAACAAGACTACACATATAGGAAGTCTCCTGCTCAGATTTTACTCTGAAAAAAAAAAGACCCTAGTATTTTTACATGTACTGTAACAGTTTTCTGGAGTTTTACAAGTTCTCAACAAAGTCTCAAACCGTGCTCAGAGATGCCCAGATATTAAAGTTTTCAGCAAAAATGTAGATCATTTAAACTTTTAATGTGCTGTAATTTGCTCAATTTACAGCTTTATTTGTTATAGTCCAATATTTTAATTACTGTCTATTATATTGTTTGTGATGATAACAAAAAAATCAGGACAAACAATTAAATTTCAACTTCTCTGTTTTACTGCAAGATCTCAATGTCATCTACAATATGTTTAAATCCATTCATGACACACAAACAACAATAAAAACTCTTCCCCTAGTGTCAGAACATTTAGTATTTGTAGTTGTTCTCTCTACCATTTCTTTTCAAGAGTTTACCATTCTCCTATTGGTCAGACTGATAAATTGTTGTGATTAGCTTGCTTTTTAAAGCGCATGTCAGGAACCAGATGCCCATTTTTAGAGGTCTTATGGGGTCTCATGTTCTGCTAATGATAGGCTCGCCAATGCTGGAGGATAGAGCTCTACAAAATCTCAACACAGGGACTTCCTAAAAACACTTCTGTCGTAAAAGGATGAAAAAAAAACTGAAAAAAATATTTTGTGGTAGATAGACAATCATTTTGTGTGTGCATAATATAATCTGAATCTCATGTGGATCTCTGAATCGGCGTCTCATTTCACAGGCTGTTACAGTCCACTGATAGTCGCACTTTGGTCAGAGACACATACTTTGAGAGCCTTCCTGACCGAATGAATGAAATACACTGTTTTTTACCAAGGTAACCCAGGGTGCTGAAATATAATTGGCTAAACAAAAGATCAAAACATTATTAGCAGTGATTTTTGTGGCTGATCTTGTTGAATAAAAATTAACAAAATGTATGAGAGGACATTATTTAAATAAACAATGCAGCAGGATTTACAAACGTTTATGGTATTCAGATTGCGGGTATTTGTTAAATTATTCAATGCCTCTTCCCCCTCCCTAAAATATGTTTTTTAAATTTGTAAGTAAACTAAATATATTATAAGCAATAAGCTTAAAAAATGTTATGCTTGACATGAACTATGCTTCACTTGTTTATTTCAATTTTATGTTAAATATTAATTTATTTGGATTGCCCAAAGAAAATATTAAATCCAAATGTTCTGTTTTTATGGTGTTGCCTTTTTTTTGTAATTTAGACATCAAATTATATTTCATATTTCATTCATTTTTGAATTTTAGGTAACACTTTATTTTGATGGTCCATTTGAGTATTAGTAGACTGTCTGCTTAATATCTGTTGACTCTGACATTTAACAGTCCTTCAACAGACATTTAACTGACTATAAGAAACTTTGCAATTACATGTCGACTTACACTAACCCTAACCCCAACCCCAACCCTAACCCCAACCTAACAGTCTACTTATAATCTAATGATAATTAGTTGCAATGTAACTTAAATTCAACAAACGGACCGTCAAAATAAAGTGTGACCGAATTTTAAATCAGGTTGCAAATTATACATAGACGATGGTGACATTTGTGGTATTAAACAAATGGTGGCAAATTTGCATTTCTGCACCAATTAATGAATAACTATGAAAGACTGCACATATTATTTTTTTACTGTTTAACTTTCATGTATGAGCAAGTGTATAATAAAATAAAAACGGTCACTGGGTTGTCACTGGGGTGGTACCTTTCCAAAAGGTACAAATTTGTACCTTAAAGGTCCATATTAATACATTAAGGGTACATATTGGTACCTAAAAAGTACAAAAGTGTTCCTCTTAAAGTTTTTAGGTATTATTATATACTTTTGAGGTACCAATATGAACCCTTTAAGTACAAATATGTACCTTTTGAAAAGGTACCACCCCAGTGACAGCTCTCGTACCTTTATTTCTGAGAGTGTACTTATGATGATGTAAGGCTAAACAATTATTTAAAAAAAAATGTTTTGTGAACACTTACCCTGTCTGCCAGTGCTCTAGACCTGCCAGTTTCAAACCACTGAATAATATTTTTAGAGCAAGCACGCATTCACGATGCATGAACAGTTATAGGGGTGGTCAAACGTATATTAAGTCATCTGTTATTTTAATTATTCATATTATTTAAGATTCAGATCAGAGCAAACGATTTCTTAACTGTTTGATAGGCAGACCCCCCTACATCTTGTTTTGGCGTCCTTCAGGGGGGATCAAGCATTAATTGGGGGGTCAGATGAACCCAGACCCCCCCTCCCAACTATTATAAAAAACTGTAATTTGCACCCTGTAAATACTTTCATATATGTCAAAATATTGCAAAAATGTCAATTCGCATATGTTTTTTAACCATTGGATTTACAATGTTCAATGCTGTTATATGTTCAACTATATCAGTTATAATTGTATGTGTTCATATATGACTGTATTGTTATTCAAATAGTTGAAATCATATATGTAAATCGTCATTTTTACAATATTTGGAAATATATATTGCATACATAACATATTTTATATTCACAAAATGTAAATATGAACTATAAGTCATTTACGTATATTTCCATATATTATATTTCTATATGGGTTGTAAGACTTGAGCACTGTGCAAAATGTTTGCTCCACAAAAAAAGAAAATAAAGGATGACAGCTGAATGATCATTATGGCTGCCTTTTTAAATGTATCTACAGTATATATTTGTGTATTAATATTACTCACTCGCACAGTAAGATGCCGTTGTCAAGTCCAGTTCTGAAGTCCCTGTCAGCAAAACTCCTGCCGGTCACTGCCTGCAAAAAACACACGCACAAACAAACGTGTTTATCACACATCAGCTCAGCCACAACACACTATTTCTGCAAGAGTTACAAGGTCTAAAAAGCACCAGTGTGTAGTTTGAAGTTTACAGCAGCATTTCTCAGAGCAATTTCTGGCATTACAAGAGAGAAAATTCAAGATGAAAATCAACAGCACAACAGGAAATGACATTCTATGACACAGACAAAATCAAAGCTTATCCCAACTGCTTATTTCAGACCACTACTTCAGAGAGAAGGGGATAAACAAACAGCCGCCCTCTTTCTTTCTGACAACACAAAGCTAACAGGCTTGTCGTAAGCAGCCGTCATCCTGGCTAAATCTCTTTCTCAGGCGAGTATCCGTGCTAATTATTCCTGACATTTGGGATTTACCTTCTGTGCTGCTTGTGTTTTCCTCCCTCACAGGCAAAAGACATAAGCAGGTTACACATTCACAGTTTTATAGCGCTGTAATTATTACGTAATAAAACAGTTAGTTTATTTTACTGCATTTTACAATCTTTTGTCAAAATAGCCGTGATCTACTAAACTCTTTTATATGAGTCCAGAAAGAACAATGTGGGTGAAGATTTAAGCTGGGGTCACACACTTTAGCCATAAGATTTGAAATAAAAGACAAACACACCACAATAACACAGGACAGTCTTTAAAAATACACTTTTCTGCCATATATAAAACATTGTTTTTTATTGTTTTTCCAAATAAACAAAGCTAATAATGTTAAAAATACACAGCTAAAAACATTTGTTTGGTTGTATACACTACAAGCTAGCAGTAAATGTTTAGTGGACATTCAAAGACTTATTGAAACAATAAAAATGGGTAATTGCTAAATTAAAACAGTAAAAAAAAAAAGCAGTTGTGTTTAATAAATGCTATTCTCAAAAGTAAATGGTCTGTATAATTTATTAAACTGAATTGTTGAACAAACAATTGTTATGTGTCTGTGTTTAGGCGCTAGTGTTCTCAGAACTATCAAAATAAAAGTCCTAATTATGACATTTATCAACCAAACAAAACCACATCAGCTGATCATTTTAAAAAGATATCGGTGGACCACTTGAAAGGATTAGACTTTCATAATTTCATAAAGCAAGGTAGCTATAGATTTGCTATTATAGCAGACATTTGGCCATCATGTAGATTATTATAGGGATAAATATTAATAACACCAGTGGTTCCAAACCTCTCTGAGTTTCTTTCTTCTATTAAATACAGAATAAAATATTTTGAAAAAACTGTAAACACTTTCACTTTTATAGTCAGAAAGACAAATGCTATGGATGTCACTGGTTACAGGTTTCCAGCTTTCTTCAAAATATATTTGGTTTTACACAAAAAATATACTCAAAGCTTCGAAACAAATTAAATGTGAGTAAATTATGACAGAAGTTTTTATTTTTGGGTGATCACCTTTAACTTAGTCAATTAAATTATATTAAATAATTTGTTCTTGTTAATTTTACTGGCTATAAACATGAGTGCTTGGCATCACACTCTCAAAAATAAAGGTATAGGAGCTGTCACTGGGGCAGTACATTTTCAAAAGATATGTATTTGTACCTGAAGGGTCCATAATGGTACCTCAAAGGTACTATTTAGGTACATTTGTGCACCAAAATGCACCTTTGAGGTATCACTGTGGACTCTTTGGGTACAAATATGTATCTTTTGAAAAGGTACTGCCCCAGTGACTGTACCTTTATTTTTGAGAGTGCACAGAACTGTATCTTTCTATACTTTAGCCACCTGTCCATTGTTGCTTTATATACAATATTCAATTCAGTTACCAGGAAATGTACGAAACGACAGCATGGTGTTGGCAAAAAAGAAAAAAAAATGACACTATGATTAAAAACTTACACTGACATTTATTTAGATTTATTAATTTTATTAATTTATTTGTGGTGGATTATTCTTTACAAGAACAAATCTCTTTTGGTAACTGTAAAATTTACATTTTGAGTTTTAAAGAAGAACTGCAGAAGTTCATATACCTATATCTTGCATGCCGTTTCAAAATTTCCACTTAAAGGGTTGAAGAAAATCTACTTTTTGAGGCTTTTTGGACAGAACTGTGTGTAGGTATAGTGTGTCATATTGGAGTGATATAAACACAATAAGTCACTTTTTTAAACTTTTCTGATGTTAAAACAGGAACCAAATCCTTCTCATTTGAGGCCTACCGCAACGTGATGTAGGAGTGCAGTTTTCCCTGCTCACCGAATTGATTGACAGCCCAAGTTAACATGTCTCTGCACTCTCAGAATTAAAGGTATGCAGGCTGTGACTGGGGTGGTACCTTTTCAAATGGTACAAAGTTGTACCTCAAAGGTCCATATTAATACCTCAAGGGTACATATCGGGACCTAAAAAGTACAAAAGTGTTCCTCTTAAAATTTGCAGGTACTAATATATACTTTTGAGGTACCAATATAGACCCTTCAAGTACAAATGTGTACCTTTTAAAATGGCACCACCCCAGTGACAGCTCTCATACCTTTATTTTTGAGAGTGTGTAGTATAGAGTAGAGTGTGTAGTATAGAGTATAATCACCACAAGACAAGACTTGTGCACAGCAACTTGGATTAAGAGATCTGTTTATTTCAATCATCATCAAATGTGATCATGAATAAGTTTTACAAGTTTAAAACATTTTTAAAACTGTGCATGTTTGTAATAAAGACAGTCAAATCGATGTAATTCATCACCGCAGCCACATGTCAGTACAATTACAGTATATAAGAAGACGCTTTAGTCTTGGTTTGTGGAATTAAATCTGATTTATTTTGAACATTAACATATCCTAATATCTTGATATCTTAACATAATTCTTACGGTATTTCGGAAAATCTGCTTCATTCTTGTCTGTCCCTGTGCTGTTTATCTACACAAAGCACAGCAGGTGAAGGCTACATGCATCAGAGCAATACAGAGCGATCTTGAAGGCTACAATCTCAAATCGGATTTTTTCTCAGATCTGATTTTTTTTGCCTAGCTGTTGACACTGTTGCTAAAAATGTGGCTAATATCAGATTTGCAGTGTGAACAGATCATAATCGCAAACTGACCTGCATATGCAGAAGTATAGTTATGGACCACATAAAATGTCTAATTATGCACACAATGTGTATACTGTATGAAGCACATTGTCAGATTATGCTTAATATGATTATTGCCCCTTTTCACAGACAACCGTGGTGTATTACATGAACTGCCAGTTTTGCCTTCAAAATCTTTTTCAAAATGAACAACCAACTTTCTGTGGTAAAGTAATCGCCCTGTGTGTTATTCTACTATGCTGCAGAGGTGTAATGATGTTTGCAGCACAGAATGATGACGTATGTCGCTCAAAGATTATGTAAAAGTCACATGAAATCCGACATAACCGTTTACATTGCGGTCGCATTGCAAAACATCAGATCTGTGTCTGATTTAAGACTACATATGAAAGTGGCACAAATCTGAAGTGAAAAGATCAGATTCCATGCGGTTTGGGCTGTTCACACTGTCAAGACCTGAGTCAAATAAGGGCGAAAATATCAGATTCGGGCCACTTTTACCTGCAGTGTGAATGTAGCCTAAGGCTCTGATGCGCAATTGGGAATGGTAGGCGGGGAGAACTAGCTCATTTGCATTAAAGACACAGGCAACAAAAAACAGCTACAGTGCGCTAACAGTTTTAGTTTCATATATTCAAAATGTATAATAAATAATCTGATGGGTGTTTTGAGCTGAAACTTTACAGATTCTGGAGACACAAAAGACTTGTATTAAATCTTCAAAATGAGGTAAAATTGGTTGCTCTTCAATTTCCTATATAATAAATATCTAATCATTGTCATGCCTGATATACATGTATAAATAATCAGCATTAAATACAATATATCATATACTGTAGTAACACCGATTAAAAAAAGCCTACAATATAATAAAATGTTGTTAACCAATTTACTGTATTGCACTTTATTGTTTATATTCTGTTAGTTACAGATCAAAAAGTTGTCTTACTCTGTCCAGTCCAAACACTGAATGCCTTGAACAAGTTTGGAAACCTACATAAAACATCTAAAAACTGTTCAGAAATGCACTTATAGGCCCGTGGAAGATTTCACAACCATTTTATGAGCCCGATGAACCATTTACAACCAGTTTTACTTTGTCCAAATAAAGAATATTTACGACAAAAATGTCCATCATAAAGGCAGCATACAATTTTCCTCCAATTAGAGGGTTTATAAACACTGTCAGCTTAAACATCACCAGCTATTTGTGGTGCAGAGGTCAGCCGCAGACTCATAGATTCACCTCAACGTTGACCCATCAACCCATCAAAACTGCACAGTAGCTTCTGGCAGATGCCTGACATTTCACAATCAAAAACAACGGCGCAGGTCATACCGGGCCACTCAATTAGTCGGTGGAATGCATCCCCTTTGCTGCTGCACATGGAATGCATCCCGGTGTGTGTCCGCATTGTTTGCCTAAACAATAAAAAGATGTTTCCTTTTTTCTGCGACTCTGTATCCTGGCGGACGTTTTAATGACATAACACAAACCATTCTCACGCATCTGTGTCCAAGTTTACCACTTCCCCGCCTTTGTTGTGCTCGGCGGGGGGCTCCTGTTTGGCACAACAGAGTAAACTGAGTAGTTACTAAACTTAAAAAAAACAGCACAGAGATTTTCTCATGAGAATAACTGCATGCTGGGTTTAGTGTATGTACATGCTGATGATCTGAATCGCAGATACTTGACTGAAGTATTTATGAACAAGGTTGAAAATGAAATGTCAAATTATAATGATGATATTATTTATACATAATAACTCTATTGCGTATACTGTTACTGTGCTGTACTAGCCTTAAACAATTTTTTAGGGATGCTATGAAATAAAAATTCTGTGCCAAAACCAAAAATTAGGGATGCACTTGGCCGAAAAGCAAA
Organism: Danio tinwini; assembly: GCA_903798205.1. Lineage (NCBI taxonomy): Eukaryota > Metazoa > Chordata > Actinopteri > Cypriniformes > Danionidae > Danio > Danio tinwini. Next base: position 16,403,954 of record CAIGQZ010000690.1, read on the forward strand.
ATCAAAAATGCTTTGTTGTAATAATTATTTATTGTTTTATTTTATTAAATATTCATTCATTAATTTTCTTTTCGGCTTAGTTCCTTTATTAATCTGGGGTCACCACAGTGGAATGAATGGCCAACTTATGCAGCATATGTTTTAGGTAGCAGTGCAATCCTTCACTGGGAAACACCTATACACTCTCGTTCACACACATACACTATGGACGATTTTAGCTTACCAAATTTAACTATACCGCATACCTTTGGACTTGTGGGGGAAACCAGAGCACCCGATGGAAACCCACGTGAACACGGGAAGAATCAGAGTGCCGGAGCAAGCAGAACTGGCGCTCTAGGCCAGGGGTCACCAAACTTGTTCCTCATGGGCCTGTGTCCAACCCTAATCAAATACACCTGAACAAGCTAATCAAGGTCTTACTAGGTATAGATGAAACATCCAGGCAGGTGTGTTGAGGCAAGTTGAAGCTAAACCTTGCAGGGACACTGGCCCTCCAGGACCGAGATTGGTGACCCCTGCTCTAGGCGAACGACGATCACGCCGCCTTCTACCCGGAACTAAAAAAGTAAGTGACCGGTTCACGGATGAAAGTGAGAACCGGGAGGGAGGGGGTGTTGAGGCCGCTTAGGTGGCCTCTATGGACGTGCCAGCCTGATAACACTGTTAAGAACCGAGTACTGTGTACTATGGTGTTAGTAACTACTATGAAGCGCGTTTTGGGCGGCCGCTGCGATCGGCATTTCACTCTGGCTGCGTCCGAAACCGCACACTTCCATACTATACAGTACACTAAAATCAGTATGCGAGCCGAGTAGTATGTCCGAATTCATAGAATTAGAAAATCAGTATGCGAGAAGTACCCGGATGACTTACTACTTCCAGCGAGATTTTGAAGTGCGCATCCCATGCACGCTGCGCTATCCCATGATGCCCCGCGAGAGAATTCATGAATGGGAGTGAATTGACGTAACTGACGCAGGTAGGTCACATGACCATGACAAAATGGCGGGTGTAGTATGTCTGAATTCCATTTATACTTCTCACATTCATACTGTATAGAACGCACTTTTCTAACGGCCGAGTAGTACATTTAAATTCAAATGCAGTAGCTACTGAGTAGTAGGCGGTGTCACGGTAGGGTTAGAGGAAAAAGGAGGCAAGGACCCAAGCGCAGAGTAAGGGATATTTATTTACAATAAAAAAAACAAAAAGGGAAAAGCAAACAACCCCGAGGGGGAAAACACTAATCAAACAAATAATAAACAAACAAAACAAACTGGACTGGGCAGGTTGGCATGGATCAGGACTGGACTACATCAGGACGAGGACGACAAGCAAAGCTGAGACATGGATAGTAACGAAGTGTAACAAAGATGAACTGGCACAGGACAGCAGACATGAGGAGATTATAATCAGTAGTAAATCAATACACAAACAGGTGAACCAAATGAACTAATAATGAGTTAACAAGAAGGGTGGGGCTAGACAATAGACTGACGAGCACATGATAAAACAGACACACAAGCACGCGGCGCATGCAAACATGCGTCACGTGCTAAACATAACACCAACAGAAGACTAAACGGGAGACACGAGCACACAATGAATGAAAACACTTACCGTGTACTCACACACGCAGCGTGCATGCTTCATCCCAGCGTCGACCGAAACCAAACCCAACTAGACAGAGACGCTGGGACTGAAACACCACGCTGCAAACAGATAAACAGAAACACCCGGACGAGAGTGCACAATCGTAAACACGCCCAAACCCTATGCACCCGCAACGAGCGGAAACGCGCAAGGTTCAAGCGCGCCCACGATTGGCGCTCATACAGAGACAAGCACAATGACAAAACATGACAGGAGTAGTGTCAGGACTCCGCCACCAAAACAAGAATTAACAAGACCAGATTGGTGAAATCATGACAGGCGATTTCGGACGCAGCCTCTGTCTCGTGCTGAACGATGTTGACCAATCGCAACAGCCCGTCATTGGTCCAATCAGCACAGATTAGTTTTCCGCTAAGGATGGGTTTGGGTGCAAATGAATCGCTGAACGATTCATCTGGGAGTCACTGGGATAATTGGGTAAAAATAAATGCATATTATAAGACCATGAAAGTGTTTTTGACCTTGCATGCATATCAGCCTATTGTTGGAGATCCTTAAAACCAAAATATGACCCTTTTTTATGTATAATAGTGGCTATTTAATACTACATAACCTCACTACCCAGTCATGTTGCGACCTGCTCTAATAACCTGGAAACCTCTCACAAGTTAAATATGGCAATTGAGATTTTACCCAGCAACCAAAAAATAAAAAATAAATAAGGTTTACTCATGCACCTCTGGGCTGATGTTGGCAAACGAGGCTGAAAAGCTAATTGCTAAGCTTCTGAAGAGCTTCAAGGCAACAGGTGTGTCCAATCAGAGTAGATTCCTGCTCCTGCTGAAAATGATTTAACAACACCAATAAAAAACACACCAAAACAGAACCAACCTGTTACCATGGTGATCTCTAGATCCTTATCCAAGACTACCAAACCACAAAATGAAGAGGGTTAAAAGTGGAACCTAAACACTCTCATCAAGTCTGCACTGGGATATCAAGCAGCTATCACGCTTCCAACTATGTTTAATTACTGAATAAGTTTCCATGAACAGAAATTGTGAAATCAGATTACTACACACACTGAAAAAAGGCCATCATTCATGTGCACTCCTGGCCGCCAGCCCATAATCCAACTAATTCACTTTAGTTCAATAATTAGCAGCTAATCTCTCCATCCTGATCTCCACAACAGTGAGAGAACAGTTTATGTCTCATTGGAACGTGTGAGTGGTTATAACTGAAAATTAAAAAGCCATGTCTTGCATGTTTAGCTTAACTTGGCTAGAATGTTAAGGGATAGTTCACCCAAAATTTAAAAAAAAATGTGCTTATTATCCAACACAGGCTCATTCTGAAAATGTAGTCCTATATATGTTTCTGGAGATTACAAATTATGTAGCCAGAAGGACGTATGGCTGCATTTTGTCTTTAAAACGAATGCTGTTCCTTGTCGCGTTTACCAGGTGACCGTGTGGACAACTTTCCTGCCGTTACCAGTTTGTCCAGTTAGCTTGCCATGTATGTTGGCGGACTTGAGATGCAGAGGAGATGACCACGACAACAGCGTTTAAGTCCATCAAAGAATGGTTCTAGAAAGTAAGGCAAAAACCGAAGCCAAAAAAATGTAATAAGTAAATAACAGGGTGAGAATGTGGTAAAATCTGAAAACGTGGTAAAAATCAAGTGAGGGCTTTTCTTTTTCTGAATTGTTTTTGAAAACACTGTCAGTTGGGTTTAGGGAAGTGGGTGGGCACTGGTCAATCTGTGGTTTTAAAAACACTATTGGCTGGGTTTAGAGAAAGAGGAGGGTGGGACAGACAATCGGTCAGTCAGTCATTCAATCATTCAGTCAGTCGACAGCAGCCTCTGATGGATTTATGCAAGAAGAGCAGGCATGAATGGCACTCGCGAGAGAAATTTGAGATCTGAAAAAGCGCACACAGTGGCCTCTGGTGGTTTTTGCGAAAATGTAAAAAAAAAAAAAAAAGTTAAAAAAACGCAGCTCCTGGGACGTATTTGGCACTCTCTAGAAATGTAAATAGCGGTACATCTTCAGAATGAGCCTGGGTTGTCATTATCTGCTCACCCCGATGGCGGCGGCCATTCAGGAAGCTAAGGTGGCGGCGGCTATTCAGGAAGCTCAGGCGGAGGCAGCCATTCGGGAAGCTCAGGCAGAGGCCATTCGGGAAGCTCAGGCGGTGGCCATTCTGGTGGTTCAGGTGATGGCATTTCAAGAACAGGGACTTGGACTGGAACTATAACAGGAACAGACTCAGAACAGGAAGCCATCTTGTAAGCTGTAGGCAGATTGGCGCTTACCCATGCGTGAGCTGGAGGGCATGGTCCTGGCCCTCCAGTCCTCCAGCTCACAAGATGACCGCCTCCAGTCCTCCAGCTCACAAAGTGGCCACAACCAGCCCACCTTAATTTACCTCCATTTTTAGAGAAAGACGCCCATGGGCGCACATATGAGCGTAAATGCATTTGCTATTTAAACAGCATGGTGAAAAATGTCAAGACGACACTTGCATCCAGCTGAAACTAACAAACAACAATTGCGTTGCGTTTTGCCCCGCATTGCGCCGGGTGTATGATAGGGCCCTACGTGTTTAATATTTATTTTCCCCACTGTATATTGATTATTTTATGGGATTTTCTTCATATTACAATACTTAAACAATATTTAGCTGAGTGTGTTAAGAGTTGGAGTGCAATGAATACAGCACTAAAGCCTAGTAGCATCACTAAATCATTAGAGGGCAAAAAGAAGTTTAAAAAGGCTGTGATTCTTAAATTATGATAGTTATAATTTAAGAATTCATAGGAATTCCTTTATTCTTCAGTTTTGAGTTGATGCATGCATAATACATCATTTGTAATAATCACAATAAAATAAGCACATTTTCAGCTATCAAATGTTGTCAGTTTAAAAAAAATAGTAGTAATAGTTTTGAATGTTTAAAGTATGAACACCTCAATAGACCCCATACATTTCAATGTAGCAGTGCTGGTACCTTGTGTGTTTTGGGAAGAAGAAAAATGTGCTACAATATATTACAATTTTGACATCTTAGACATGCAAACAAAATGGCACTGGGAGAGAAATGGGAACAGGACCAAAAAAAGACCTCAAGCCGAGACACAATTTTGGTCAAATACAGCGAACAAGACTAAGGCTCGGACATATTATTCATGGCTTTCCTACATGTAGTCTTCTCGAAGACATTGATAAAATGACTCCACGCATGTCATTGTTATGACTTATTATAAGTAGCACTTGCTGCGGGAGGTCACCCATCATTCTGTCAGACAGCTGAGTAGTGTATGGCAGAGGAAGAATACACTCTTTCTTTCTGCTGTCTGAAGAGCACCAGGATCCATGCGGTTCAGCCAAAGGTTAGAGGCGCATCCATCTCACAGTAAGAGCTCTCAGCGCTCAATGCAAAGAGCTTCACTTCTATTCTCTCCTGTGACAGCAACTGGGGTGGAAGACATCCAATATCAAATGCACAGAAAGACAAACTGCTGGAAGAACTCAAGATACTGTAAATTCTTGGTATCCAGAAATGCTCATCATTCACAATTCACAATTTGGCAGCTTTTTAGTAAAGTAGCTGAGCTGAAAACACTTAAACAACACCTTTTATTTTAAATACTTAACATAAGTAACAATAAAAAACAAGAATTTTAATTTCATGATATAATATTTCTGAGTGAAAATATTCTGCTGGATTTAATGTAGGGATGATATGATTTTATCAATACCAATTAAATCAATCTGTGATAGTACTGTTTAATATAATTAAATGTTTTATGCAGTTATGTTTTATTTGACTGTCCGAATGATTCATTTAATACAATAATAAAACATATCAAAAATAAACCTAAGTGTAGAAGATCATTTAATTTGTTACAGGACCTTGCTAGTGTCTATGTAGGCACTTTTATTATTAGATATACTGACTTAAAACAGTTTGTTTGGTCACATCAACACATTCCCATCATTGTAAAAAGTGATTAGTTGATTTTACTTTTTAAAAAATGTGAGTAAATCTGTTGCTTTTAAAGCGATTAGTTGATTTTACTTAAAAAGGTTTGTAAACCTGTTGACTTATAATCACTAAAGTCACAATGAAGTCAACCTTGTCATCGATTCCAGTTGAGCAACAAATAATAACTTGACAACCAGTTGATCATTTGGAACAGTGGCAGAAGGTAGATTTTTCTGATGAATCATCTGTTGAACTGCATCCCAATCGTCACAAATACTGCAGAAGACCTATTGGAACCCCCATGGACCCAAGATTCTCACAGAAATCAGTCAAGTTTGGTGATGGAAAAAAATCATGATTTGGAGTTACATTCATTTTGGGGGCGTGTGAGAGATCTGCAGAGTAAATGGCAACATCAACAGCCTGAGGTACAGTACCAAGTCCTATTACATTACAATGCACAGGAGAGGGCAAATTCTTTAGCAGGATAGCACTTCTACTCATAATTTAGCCTCCACATCAAAGTTCCTGAAAGCAAAGTAGGTCAAGGTGCTCCAAGATTGGCCAGCCCAGTCACCAGACATGAACATTATTGAGTATGTCTGGGGTAAGATGAAGGAGGAAACATTGAAGATGAATCCTAAGAATGTTGATGAACTCTGGGAGTCCTGCAATAACACTTTTTTGCCATTCCAGATGACTATTAATAAGTGATTTGAGTCATTGCAGAGATGTATGGATGCAGTCCTCCAAGTTCATTGAGGTCATACACAATATTAATTCATTTTTCACTGCACCATGACTTTATATTCTTTAATGTATATTATTTCTATTAAGTGACAAGACTTTTGTCTAAGCAAAGTCAGACTTTACTGTCCTAATTAAATCATTTAAAATCAAGGCATGATCATATTTTATTTTGGTAAAATAAGCATAATCTAGAGGCCTTTGCCTTTCATATAAGCCACGTCTGATACCAAATGATCAACTATAAGTCAAGTAATTATTTGTTATTATTTGCTATTATTCAAGCAGTATTTGTTGTTCTTAAAACTTGGATAGGCAACAAGACTTTTGTCAGGTAGTGTATATAGTGCTTGTTATAAATTATGTATATGTGCACTTTATTATTTTGTAGAACTTAATTTGCCCTCAATGTTTAATGGCATATCATAGCCTTCTCTCCCCCCATTGAAACAACTTTCTTTACTTCTGGTCACATGGAATGCCTTTTGGGAGGGGCTATCATTGTGTGGGGCATTTCTGTTCATCCATTTGTCAAACTTGTTTCATTCTGTTAGCATCAATTATCTTCCAACAGTCTAATCAATTCCCAAAAGATGAAATTATGAACCGCTCTACATTTTTTCTAATTTCAGGACTGTTTGAAGTGGATGTACATCATGACAGAATAAAAAAGGACAATCTTAACTTCTGTTTTATGGCAACTTAAAGTAAATAAACTATGTG
>CAIGQZ010000690.1:16422441-16477277 GCA_903798205.1 Danio tinwini
CACACACACACACACACACACACACACACACACACACACACACACACCATGAGCATACACCTGGAGCAGTTGGCAGCTATTGTTTTTTTTTTGCAAATATGGGTTAGGTGCCTTGCTCAAAGGCACTTCAACTGGGTATCAAAGATGGAGAGAGTGCAGTTCCTTCACTCACCCCAGCTTTTCTGCTGAAACCGGGAATTGAACTAGCAACCTCTGGATTACCAGTCTAACTCACTAGCCATTAGGCCCACCTTACATTTGCTCTTATTTTGTTAAAATAGGGATCCCAATTCTGAATTAACAACACAGTAAGAAACAAATCATTAGAGGTTCTGGCAAAATACTTACTGCAATTAATTTCTTCAAATGTTATATAAATAAAAATTTCAAATGTTGTTTTATTTGTAGCTTAAATGACTGACAACAATAAAACACTAAGAAGAGTTAAAGAGATAGCTTACTCAAAAATGAAACATTTCTCACCATTTACTCATACAGATTAACTGAATTTCTTTCTTCAGTTGAACACAAAACGAGATATTCTAAAGAAGGTTAGAAAAAGCCAACCATTAGCATTTAAAATAGAAACATATAGTACTATGAAAGTCAATGACTGCTGCTTTCTAACAGTGGGTTTGGTCACTAAACATGTTTATATCTGAACTATAACCAATTATCCAAGTACTTCTGTGACAGTTTGAATGTTTGTAACAAACAAATAATAACTGTTGCCTGAAAAACATACATACATGCGGATTTCAATGTACCACATTAATCGTCACAAGTTTAATAAACATTCAATTAATCTAGAAATAAGACTCTAAAGGTCTTTAAATCATTTGAAGCAAGACTGCAATAATTCTATTTTATTAATTGTGCACCTATATTTGATGTTTACATTCTCAGACTCTGAATTAGACCATTCTATGACATTTAGCACCTAAACATAGCACCTAAATGAAACTTTGTCAATAAGGTCATATGGTGATTATGTACAAATCTCAGCTCTTCACAGTTTATAAGTTGTAATTATGAGTTCTATGAGGACCTGAACACTTCGTACAAGTTAATTGTCATAATTATGGCAATTGTAGATCAGTAGGTGCATTTAATTCAATAATTACCATAACATTGTGTTGAAAATTAGTATTGTGGATTAAAACTACAATTGCGTAAACACTTCAGCTGCATTAAAAATGCAACAAATAATAAAAAGTAAACATAACAAATCATTTAGTTTTACAGTGAAAAGCAGTTTTTATTGCTTGTTTATTGTAAGGAACATGCGTGTCATCTTTGTTGTTGATAAAAACTAATCCGACTGTCTTAGATGATGTTAATGTAGAAAACATCATCTAGACCGAGGATGGCTTTACTAATTTACTAATTTACTAAGTTTGCGGAAAAAAAATAAGTAATCGGGAATGAAATGTTTTCTGAGTAAAGGAAGACAACTTGATTGAACTTTATTTTTTATTAAACTTTTTCTTGATCAGACTGAAAACTGAAATTGGAAACCTTTACATATATAAAATTACATACAAATGGTGTGATGACACTGTTAGGTCCATAAATATTTGGACATCAACACAATTTTAACATTTTTGGCTCTATACACCAACAAAATTGATTTGAAATCAAATAAACAAGATGTGCTTTATACATTATACATTTATATCAGGTGAACGTTGTAGGAATTACATCAGTTTGCATATGTGCCTCCACTTGTTAAGTGTCCAAAAGTAATTGAACAGAATAATAATCATAAATCAACCTTTCACTTTTAAACACTTGATTGCAAATCCTTAGCAGTCAATTGCAGCCTGAAATCTAGAACGCATAGACATCACCAGACACTGAGTTTTATTCCTGGTGGTGCTCTGCCAGGCCTCTACTGCAACTGTCTTGAGTTCCTGCTTGTTCTTGGGGCATTTTCCTTCAGTTTTGTCTTCAGCAAGTGAAATGCATGCTCAATCGAATTCAGGTCAGGTGATTGACTTGGCCATATAGCATTCCTCTTCTTTCCTTTTGGTTGCTTTTGCAGTATGCTTTGGGTCAATCTCCATCTGCACTTTGAAGCATCCACCAATAAGTATTTGGCTTAATATGAGCAGAAAATATTGCGTGAAACAATTCAGAATTTATCCTGCTGCTTTTGTCAGCAGTCACATCATCTATAAATACAAGATAACTAGTTCCATTTGCAGTTATACATGTCCACGCCACATCACTACTACCACCATGCTTCACAGCTTAAGATCATGAGAGGTTCCTTTCCTTCCCCATACTTTTCTCTTCCCGTCACTCTCCATCAGTTAATCTTGATCTCATCTGTCCATAGGATGTTGTTCCAGCACTGTGAAGGCTTTTTTAGAACTCTAATCTGGCCTTACTGTTTTTGAGTCTCACTAATGGTTTACGTCTTGTGGTGAACCCTCTGTATTCACTCTGGGGTAGTCTTCTCTTAATTGTTGACTTTGACAAACATGCATCTACCTCTTGCAGAGTGTTCTTGATCTGACCAACTGTTTGTGAAGGGTGTTTTCTTCACCAGGGAAAGAATTCTTTGCTTGTCTACCACAGTTGTTTTCCATGGTCTTCCGGGTCTTTTGGTCATTAGGCTGGTGTTGTTTTTTCAGCCTAATGATGGCTTGCTTGACTGATAGTGACAGCTCTTTGGATCTCATCTTGAGAGTTGACATTAACAGATTCCAAATGCGAATAGCACACTTGAAATGAACTCTGGACCTTTTATCTGCTCATTGTAATTGATATAATGAAGGAATAACACACACCTGGCTATGGAACAGCTTAGAAGCCAATAGTCCAATTATTTTTGGACCCTTAACAAGTGGGAGGCACAAATGCAAACTGTTGTAATTCCTACAGCATTCACCTGATTTGGATGTAAATACCCTCAAATTAAAGCTGACCGTCTGCAGTTAAAGCACATCTAGTTCATTTATTTCAAATCCATTGTGCTGGTGTACAGAGCCAAAAATGTTTGAATTGTGTCAATGTCCAAATATTTATGGACCTAACTCTATGACACAAGGAATATGTTTTAAAGTTCCTTAATATTTGTCTTTAAAATTCTTTTTTCATAAGCCTTTTCATTTTCATAGCATAAACCTCATTATAACCAAGGCCTGGAAATAAACAGTTAATCTGCTTTTAAAACAAATTAAACTCTCTATATTTGTTCAGTGTGCACATCAAGAGATTAAATCTGATTTAAAACTCCTTCACTTGTTGATTTAAGTTTCATCAATCCTATTACCACCTCAGTATTTTTTCCCTATAGTACATATGTTTCTGTAAGGCGCGTGCCACAGAATCTGTTGCATGCTTCGTAATGCCAGAAGAGCATGTAACCTAGAGATGCATGCCCACCCACATCTCCATACGCCAACACATGCACCAGAGAAACAGATCTCTTGAGAAAACCTACAGACATACAATAACTGCACAATCAATGATGATGTGAAAGACTCAGTTTTAAAAAGAGGCCAATCTTTCACAGTTCTCATTCACACATCACATTACAAGCTTTTATCAGAGGAACAGAATGGCACGTTCACACAAATGCTGACAGAAAGACAGTGCTGTCATCACTATGAGGCGCATACATCATGACGCCATATCCAAACAAACAACCTCATAATGACAGAAGAAATGGTGTTTACGCAAGAAACACAATGTGCTCTGTCTTCTCGTTTATGTCATCATATATTGATATAAACTCTAAGAAGACAGATACATACAGATAGAAACACAAACTACCTGTCAATGCTGCCGGCTGAGTATGATCAGTATTCCCTGTGAACACACACACACACACACACACACACACTTCTTACATAAAGCCCTGGCATTACTCAGACTGATCACTCTCATTACAGATGACTCAGATCCTCTTCACTACCAGCCCTTGCCCAGTCTTAATATTTGAATATATATTTATTGATAGAATGAAAATAATAATAATATTTCATACTATGCTATAAGTACTATCTTTTTATTGTGTGATATCGCAAAATACAGTATTTACAGAAATACTTTTCCATAATTTGTGTGATCACAATGTGAACAACATAATTACAATGGTTAGCTTAATTGCACAGATCAATCATTTTGTGCTCAATGTTTTGTTTTTGTTGTGTTGTGTTGTGTTGTGTTGTGTTGTGTTGTGTTGTGTTGTTTGTGTTTTGGGTTGTGTTTTGGGTTGGGTTTTGTTTTGTTTTGTTGCCGGTAGCCATTGAATTTCATGGTTTACAAAAAACACAATATCAACAAAAACATTGACATCCTTGATGTCAATCAATCAATCAATCAATCAATCAATCAATCAATCAATCAATCAATCAATCATTCATTCATTCATTCATTTTCTTTTCGGCTTAGTCCCTTTATTAATCTGGGGTCGCCACAGCGGAATGAACCAGCAACTTATCTAGCACATTTTTATGCAGAGGATGCCCTTCCAGCCACAACCCATCTTTAGGAAACATTAATCAATCAATCAATCAATTATTTTTAGTTATTAATCATTCTTCATCCATACACAAATGTTTAGTTTCGTTTCGTTTCGTCTCGTCTCGTCTCGTCTCGTATCATCTCGTTTCGTTTCGTTTTGTTTCGTTTCGTTTTGTTTTGCATTTTTCATTTTACCATATTAAGGGCGCTCTTGAAAAATTAAAATATATAATTTAGTTTGAAAAAAGATGTGTATAAGACCACTAAAAAGGGAACATAAATGAATGACATGGGATCCATGTAAATCCATCATTACAAACTGCACAAACTGTAAGCACAATACTGTACAACAACAGAAAAATTTATTTTTATAGTGCATTCAATGTACTGTTTTGGAAATAGATTATGAAAAACACATTATTTAAATGACACACTTTATCAGCATGTTTTTAGCAAAGCTTTTTTTTTTTTTAAGAATTAGGTCTAGCCAAGAACAGCACAACAAGTTTGCAATGTGTTACAGTGTGAACACAACAAAGAAAAATCCTTAAAGCCCAGGATACAACAAGCCAATCCAGAGGCATATGTAAAATAACTGTGTTGTTAAAAAGCTACACTTGAAAAAAGCTGTGCATGAACACTAAATGCACCACTGTCAACTGAAATGAGACTATGTATCTTCCCAAACCCGCAGGTGGCAGTATCTGTATTGTCATTCCACACAGGGAAACCAGAACTAGTGCTGCACATATACAAACCATAAACAAATCACCCTTTATGTAGGATTTTCACAGAACTTCTCACTCACCACTAAGGGATTTGCTTGTGCAAATATGTTTGATAATTTGATAATGCATATCAATTGCAAATAATTATGAAATGTGATTGAATTTAATAATTATACATGCTGAATCGGCCATACTCCAGCTGAATCAGCCATACTCCCTCTGAAACGGAAATTAGGTCATGTTTGAAACACAGCAAAAAAACTAGCCTGACTAATGCTTACCAACTCCCCAATGCTGCCCAATGACTGATGGTCATTTTAGTGTCTCAGAGCCTTAATGTGATTACATGGAGTATACAATAAAACGGCTGTAAAAGCCTTTTGCTTCTCATTGATTTAAGGCTATTTAACAAGCAGAACACTTCATCAATCAACCCAGAACGAGCATCAAAATGCAGCTGCACACTTCTAGATACAGTATGTGTCAAATGTTTTTACACGAGGAGAGCATTTTGACTGTGACCAAGTATGCAGACGGCTTCAAGAAAATGATGGATGTAAATGGAAAACTCAAAGGCCAGTTATAGCTTAAAGTGGCCGTGTGTTACAAGCTGAAGTAATTCAATAGCCAAACCCTTAGTCATCACACACACACACACACACACACACACACACACACACACACACACACAGAGAGCCAACAGAGTCTTATCACATGCAGTGAGTTATGAAGGCTGACCGTCCTCCACACACACTGAGCTCTCTGTGATGGAGGAAGCCACAGGTGAGCAGTCGTTTATGAAAGCACAGTCACTCGCTCCATACAACACACATCCTGACTGTGAGCATATATTCATGAGACAGTATGCACATTCTTGGCCCTAAAAACCTTGGGACCTTGTATGTGTCCACTAACAGGTAAGAAATACTATAGAAAAAAATACTATAATGCTATATAAAAAATACTATATTAATTTCTAATTAATACTATAGTGTTTTTGAACCATACTATAATGAAGTACTTCAATTATAGTTCTTTCTATACTAATTATAGTACTTCAAAGTACTTCCATTCCCTTCTTTTTTTTTCTTTTTTTTTTAATGTTTGTATTATAGCTCGTTTCCACTGACTGGTACAGTACAGGTCGGTACGCTTTTATGGCCGTTTTCACTGTCAAAAGGCGTACCGAACCGAACCGTACCGTACCACTTTTTCGGCACCCTTTCGAAAGGGTACCAAACACGAGAAAGGGTCCCAAAGGCGGAGCTAGACGCGCAGCTGAACGCTATTGGTTTACAGAGATACGTCACGAGCTCACGCAACAAGCCAGAATGAAAACAAAGGAGCCGCCATGTTTTCATACACAGCTGAGAGATTATATATACATATAAGTAACATATAATAACGAGCCCTGTTCGATCTGGGCTCAAATGAACATTGTCGTCGTCTTGGTGAACAGCCACAAAGCCAAAAAAAAAGAGCAGATTTTACCCTGTGCCCTGCGAGCGTTTTTTTTCCTTGCGCAAGCCGCGCAAACACACTTCTTGAGCTGATGATAATAACTTGCGCTTGATTATTGACGTGCTTTTGAAACCCGGTCCTGTCAGAAACTGACAAACACGAGAGTGACGAGCGAAAAAACAAAAGGAGAAGCCAAAAAAAAAAGGAGTACATTATTTTTTCAGCAAACGTGAACAAACTGCCATGTTTAACTATTATTATCACCTTTTGAAGTATTATAAACTCAGAATGATGGAATTACTTTCTAACAAGAGGCTACACGTGCTGCTGAAGATTACAGACACGTTTAATCATGAGAGGTTTGCACTATGGACTCGATTTCCTGCTGTTTTGAACGTTAATAAGGACTAAATGTATGCTGTGTGTAGTTTTTCTGTTATTGGTAACATACTGGAGACTGTAAGAGTCTGTATGTGTTCATATATGTTGCATTTATTTACAGTAGGCTATTTCGCACTGATCTGCAGATATAATCAACTCATGTTTATAGAAAAATTAGTAATAAACATTTATACAGAAGTATTTATGTGTATAAAGCATCTGTTTTGTGAGAAGTGCTTCTCATATGATATGTGAGCGACCCGTACAGCTTTACTTCAGACATTTTCTCGAGGGAAAATGACATCATCTGCAACTTTCTGTCATACACCACGTCCACCAAAAGAGTACCATTGGTACCCTTTTAGCAGTGGAAACGCAAGCCTGGTAAAGGTGACCCGTACCGTACCGTACTGTACCAGTCAGTGGAAACAAGCCATTAGTATGTTAGTTTTAACAATATCTAGAAGCTACACTGTAGTTCCACACAATACATTTGTGTTGAGACAACATGAAGGAATTAAGTTAGCTTGTGAGTTTTTACAGATATAGGTGGATTGAACATGAAATAATTAGGTTGTTCCAAAAAAACTCAAGAATTGTCTTGTTTCAGCTTTTTAATAAGTAGTTCGAACAAACAGCAAACATCCTTGTGTAGTGTAGTGCCCATAACAGTGATAAAATTTGCATTAAGAATCTTTAAACTTCCAAAGCTTGCAGTTTATCATTTCCATTTAATCAACATTTTCTTTTTCATATTTCAGTTGCTCATCAAATTATCTGACCAATCAAATGCTCTTCAGTATCTGTTATGTCCCGCCTCTTTCTAGAGACTATTGCTATTTGCACTAGCTCAACCACTCTCACCGGCATGGCTGTATCGGTATGAAGCACTATAGCTGTATTAAAATGTCGCTGCTGAACACGTGCCTTGAAAGGAATGCCAATAAGCTTAGGGCTATTTCCAATCAAGGTGCATGTGATGCACACACATTTATATATATAGAATGTGTACTAATGAATAATACACTTTAGTATGATAAAAACACTATAGTGTTTATTCTAAATTACTACATGTTTTTTTCATATGAGAAGCTTTAAAGCTTGGACAAAATCCTCAGAATCTAGTGCTGTGACAGAAAGGAAGATGAATTTGGCAGCTGTATTCAATATTGATACATTGCAATCCAATCCAATATTTTGATTGGAAATTTACATAATTTTTTACTTTTTACTAATAGGCTAACTAATGGTTCAGTATGCACCAAAGCATAATTATTTTATAATGCATTGCTTATTTTAATGCAAAAATTAAAAAGGAAACTAAATTATAGCTTTCAAAATGTTTTTATTACATTTTACCAGAGTTTAACAAGCCGGCACCACATTTTACTGATCCCCTCCTTAACCGCCCTCCTTCCCCATCCGCTGTTCACTTTCACTTTCTTCAGCGATTCCCCAACCCTCTTCACTTTCGTCCGTGACACCCCCGCCCCGTTCTACACTTTTGAGTGCGACACCTCTCCATCCTCGGGTAACATGCCGGATCTATCACCCCGATCTGTTCCGGGACCTCGCAATTTACAAATTAAGCACTGCATTTTACTATACACTACCTAACAGAGGTCTTGTCATCTAACCAAGTTTTGTGAACAACAAATAATAACTTGACTTCTAGTTGATCATTTAGTATCAGAAGTGACTTATATGAAAGGCAAAGGCTTCTAGATTATGCTTATTTTACCAAAATAAAATATGATCATGTCTTGATTTTTAATTGTATAATTAGGACAGTAAAGTCTGACTTTGCTTAGACAAAAGTCTTGTCACTTAACAGAAATAATGTACAGTATAGAATATAAAGTCATGGTGCAGTTGAAAAAGAACGAATATTGTGTATGACCTTAATAAGCTTGGAGGACTGCATCCATACATCTCTGCAACGACTCAAATCACTTATTAGTAAAGTCATCTGGAATGCCAAAGAAAGCAGGACTCCCAAAGTTCATCAAGATTTATTGGATTCATCTTCAATGCCTCCTCCTTCATCTTACCCCAGACATGCTCAATAATGTTCATGTCTGGTGACTGGGCTGGCCAATCCTGGAGCACCTTGACCTGCTTTGCTTTCAGGAACTTTGATGTGGAGGCTAAATTATGAGTAGGAGCGCTATCCTGCTGAAGAATTTGCCCTCTCCTGTGGTTTGTAATGAAATGGGCAGCACAAATGTCTTGATACCTCAGGCTGTTGATGTCGCTATGCACTCTGTAGATCTCTTGCACGTCCCATACTGAATGTAACCCCAAACCATGATTTTCCTTCACCAAACTTGACTGATTTCTATGAGAATCTTGTGTCCATGTGGGTTTAAATAGGTCTTCTGCAGTATTTGTGATGATTGGGATGCAGCTCAACAGATGATTAATCAGAAAAATCTACCTGGACTGGAAGTCGACAACAAGACTTTTATCAGGTAGTGTATTTAACTCATATCTTTGACAAATGCAACCGATGGTTTCTCTTGACCTCCCATTTGTCATCCCGCACTTGCATGAAATAGAGCATTTCTCAAATTGAACACAATTAAACTACTCGCTCTATTAATCTCATAATCCCCTGCTGTTTGGCTCCAATATAGAGAAAATTGAAAACTCCTGCTCAACTCTAAGTGCGGTAACCGCAAAAAGCTCCACACAGACAGACAATAACAGTCTGTTAACCCTTGGGACACTTTGCGCTCTCCAGAAATAGTGAGACTGTGTTGTTACACCCCTTGTAAGAGGAAAGCTATGTCTTGTGTGCAACTCGGGCCCTTTCAAGCCCGCAGCAGGAAATTTCAAGTTTAATCAAATGCACTCATCGAAGACCAGTCAGGAAATGCCAGCAGTTGGCAACACACTTTCCTTACAAAAACACAACGCCTTTAGAGTTGTCTGAAAGAATAACACGTCCCATTAGCACAGGCTGACTGTTACCCGTTGACTTCTGCAGAGTGAAAGCGGATATGATGATGTTTTGTATAAAACCGTGCACTCCTTGTATTCACTTCTGCAGCACAGAGTCTATCAGAAAATGTAAATGGATCCAGAATGTCCCATGAAAGCCTCCGCTGTTTTCCAGGGCTGAGTGATACAGTATGGTGCCATAAAATGGGTCAGCACTATTGATTATATCTTTATAAAGCTCCAGCGTTGGCAAGAGTGGAATAACCTGCATATTAATGTCCGAAATAATGGCAGGCTGCTTAATGACCGTTAGTGGTGCTTTACAAAACAGGTCATGTGTAGCTGAAAGATGCCATTGGTTCAAGATTGACAATCTGTCACTGCGGCAATGTTGTAGTACAGCCCATACTAAAAGAGAAGAGCTGGTGTTTTTTTTTAAGTTTTACATTTTTCAATAAGTACCAAACAACATAACAATAATAAAAAATGCAAGGAATAAGCATGATAATACAAAGTAAATAATGGTAATAATATTTAAAATAAAGAAAAACAAATAATAAAATAATAATAAAAAATATGTTAGTTATTATTAAAAAACAATTAGGGCATATAAATGGTTTCAATGAAAATACAAAGAGACAGTCAATAGGGGAAGTGAGCATATTAAGCATTACACTGCTGCTCAGAACCCGCATTATATTGGTCCAGGTGATCAAGAAATGGTTGCCATATATTGTAAAACTTAGAAATATTATTGATAATTCCATAATGGACTCATTCCATGTGCAATATTTGAGTGAGATAAGTTAACCATGTCTTAAATTAAGGAACAGAATCTGATTTTCACAGTTTTAGAATGACACTCTTAACAATAATCATTCCATAAATTATGGTGCTTTGTATGGACACAATATGATCCAGCAGAGAACTAGAGTACCCAAATATAGCAATTTCTGGGTCGGGTGTAAAGGTAAGACCATACATATCGGTAAACCATTTAAATATGTCACACCAGAAATCATAAAGTTTTGGACACGTCCAAAAGAGGTGGGTCAGGGAGCTTTCAGCAGACTTACACCAGTCACATGTAGGGGAAATGGTAGGAAAAATTCTGTGTAATTTAGATTTTGATAGAAATTAATAGAATTAATAGAACAAGATCAAATTCTACTGAGGTTTTCCTCCTATGTATCAGTCTCAGTCTGTATACCCAGTTTCTCTTCCCAAGCATTGTTCAAGTGAACTGTAGAATAGCTCAATTCTTGAAAAAACACATACACAAAATCTGAAATCAAATGTTTGGAATCAGTTGAGCCCATTAGTAGCCTGTAAACCTTTCTTTAATCAGGCAGCAATTTAAAACATTACATAATTTCTTAACAGTAAATGTTGAAAGAAGTGTGTTGCAAGGAGAGAAAACTTCTCTTTTGGTTAAGAAAATTAGGCAAAATTTTTATTAACATACAAGTTCTCCAGGGTGACTATACCTTTCAGCCTCCAAATATTGAATGTCGCGTTAGAGATAGAGGGGGGAATGCATGGTTACGATATACTGGGGCAGAAGTTTATTTGTTCAGTTAAATGTCAACGCACATATAGCACATAAATCATCTAGATGTGCAGATCTAAGCAGTAGCAATCAAAAGTTAACTTACAATACGATACAATACGATATTATCATGATAGTGGCTTTTAATTTGAACCTTTCAAAAGTGTATAAATCCATCATAAAACTAACCCACACTCCTCCCGGGGCTTAATGCATGTTTCATGAAGTGGATCCATGTGTTTTTGCAATAGAAATATTTTTAAATTATAAACTCCTATGATTGACCTTCAATGGCTGAATGCATATTATGCATGATTGATGTAAGATGCCTGAAATATGATGGGTAAACACATGTACGCTGCATTGTAAGAGGAATATACTGTATAGCATTAAATAGTAACGTCAACTACTCACTGCAAGCCATGTTTATTCACAGAGCTTCCACTACCAATGTGTCTTCAATCATCCATCATACCGTGTCAGTCAAAGATCATCTTTCTTAAATAAATTTTGTTATCTTTCCACAAATACAAAATAAAATTTTTAATTAGCAGTGTTGGTCACGTTCCTTTATAAGAGTAATTAGTTATAGTTACAAGTTACTTTTTACAAATAGTAACTGAGTTATTAAATATAAAAGTAACTAATTACCAAGGAAAGTACATTGCGTTACTTTTAAAAAATTGAATTCGTCAAATGACTATAAAATAAATATAAAACTTTGTACACTAATCTACACTATTTTAATGTTGTAAAATAGTGCTTATATAGTATTTTCAGTTTGCAAAAGCTACCTTTGAACTTGGATTTGCCATCGTTCTGACTTCTGGTCGATAGTGTGTGCGACTGACTGTGTGTGTGTTAGTGTGTGAACACCTGCACTACTCTGCCTTGGATTGGCAAATGATGGAAATGTGTTACAATTGTAACAGGGAAAACCGTAATTCATTTGATTACTCGTTACTTAAAAAAGTATCGCCGTTAGTAACGCCGTTTATTTATATTGCCATTAATCCCATCACTGTTGATTAGTATTATGCATTAAGCACTTCATTTGACACACTTCACTTTATCTTCAAAGGGGATTTTCTCAATATTTCGATTTTTTGAAGCCTCAGATTCCAGATCTTCATATAGTCAAATATTGTCCTATCACAATCATACCGTAAACAGGTGATGCGACACTGACAACAGGGGTGCAGATCCACATGCAGGTTTATTAGCAGGATGATCAAACAAGCAATGATCAGCACAGGAGCAAACAGATATATAAGGGCAATCCAGAGTCGTAGTCAAATAGCAGGCAAATGGTCAAAGGCAGGCAGGATGAACAGACAGACGTGGCAAAGATCAAAACCAGGCCAACTAGACAAAGGAAAACGAGTTGTGGTGTCACTGAAAACAGATAACAAGACTCAGCACTAGTGTTAGTGTTTGTGCTCCTTATGTAGTGCTATGAATCAGTCCTTGAGTGGCTTCAGCTGTGGGTTACCAATCAGTGGTGACTTGCATCAGGTGTTTGTGTGTGTGTGTGTGTGTGTGTGTGTGTGTGTGTGTGTGTGTGTGTGTGTGTGTGTGTGTGTGTGTGTGTGTGTGTGTGTGTGTGTGTGTGTGTGTGTGTGTGTGTGTGTGTGTGTGTGGCATGACTAAATATGTAGTCCATTTACCAGCAGATTTGTAGTCCTTGTGAATGTGTATGTGTTTACCAGCGTCTCTAGTGGTTAGATCGCTGGTGATCGTGACATATACATCAAATGAAAGCTAATTTATTCAGAAATAATCTTAATCTCTTGAGATTGTTTTATGAATCTCAAAAATTGTTGCTTAACTGGTCAATAAATGGTTTTGTCATCCGGGGTCACATATGTTTGTTTGTTTTTTTTACACAAACTAGCCAAGAGAGTTCCCAAATTTTGATACTAAATATGTTGCAAAGATTTTAGATTTTAGATTTTAGAACGTCTTCAATAGGGCGGCTCAGTGGTTAGCACTGTCACCTCACAGCAAGAAGGTCACTGGTTCGAGCCTTGGCTGTGTCAGTTGGCATTTCTGTGTGGTGATTGCATGTTCTCCATGTGTTTGCGTGGGTTTCCTCTGAGTGCTCCTGTTTCCCTAACAAGTATAAAGACATGTGTAACGAGATAAATGTATAACATAAATATCAGTTTGTGAGTTCTTTATTAAATCCTGCTTTCATGGCAGTTCCTGTTGGTTCGCCGGTGGCGCTGTTGTGCACAGAGCTTGTGTGGACAGCAGCAGAGTTGATGAGGGCTGCTGCGGATGTAGATGCGGATTTAAACCGTTTGTCAGTCTCACTGTTACTGCTTTGTGTGCAGGGTTAAAATAAAATTACTCCTCATCCGAGTCCAGTGTCTGTGTAGTGCTGAAGGGTGAATGAAGTGGGTCTGGAAGCAAAGAATAAAGGTCACACATGCACTATAGGTAAACTGGATAAGCTAAAATGTCTGTAGTGTATGTGTGTGAGTGTATGGGTGAGAGTGATGGGTTGCAGCTGGAAGGGCATCCGCTGTCATTAAAATTGAAATAATACCAAACTTAGCTCTTTGTTGCCATTAACAACATCTACATTGATCCACAAACACTGTAGTTGTAGCTATGGTCCATGTTTTTGACATGCACTTCCAAAAAATGAGGGCTTGAATCGATGCAGTGGAACTGAAGCTATTGTTACTGGCAAATCACTCTGTAAACAAAGTGCCGATAAAGCCTACGGAGCTGAAATTCAGATGGAAATTTAGATCAATGTAGGTAGTTAGGTAGGCCAAATACAACAAACTGATTCATCTGACTGATCAGAGTAGAGAGTTGTAAGAAGGTTATTTAAGAAATTGGATCCTGAATGAATCATTAAAGACACTGTGAGAAAAGATATGATGCTACCATACTCTCTTAACCCAAATAATTACCTTTACTAGAACATTGCATGGAAGCCTGTAGCCTAAACCCACTTAAGTTTTTACACAAGGTGAAATTAATATAACCTAGTTGAACTATCATATAACCTAGGTTTCTATGTAATTATATGTAAATAGAACTAGGGCTGTTTAGTTTTGCCTTGTGTAAAAATTGTGGTTTAAGGCAACCACAAGTTTTCACACCACGTTTTCTTAAGACAGTACATATTACGAGAGGACAGAAGTGTTATTTGGCTTTAGACTCATGTGAACCAAAAGTAGAAGAGAGTTGTACATTCATATTTGTGGGGAAAAGCCAAATATACATTGTATGAGTCAAAATGATGAAAAAATCAAATCATTAGAAAATTAAAGAAATAGTTCATCTAAAAATTTGTATTATTTCATAATTTTCTTACCTTAAAGTAATCATAGTGGTATATGGCCTTTTTCTTATATGTGTAAGACAGTCTAATTAGCATCCTGACTTTTCTATGCTATCATGTTGTTGGATAGTGGCTTTTATTTTGAAGCTTTCAAGAGTGAATAAATCTATCATAAAATTAACTCATACTTTGCCAGGGGGTTAAAGCATGTCTTGTAAAGCGGATTGATGTGTTTTTTTATAGAAATATTTAATTTTTTTACATTTAAACTCATGGTCGCACATGGACAATGCAGAGCACAAATTCCGACTATGGGTCACAATATCTGTCTACATGTCACAACTTCCACTTTCTTTTTTATTTTTTTATTGCATTTTGGCACTTTAAAGGGGATATCTCAGCTAAATATAGTCCTATCACAACCATGCATCAAATGAAAGTGTATTTACTCATTTATTTTATTAATCTCAAAAAATGACACTTGACTGGTAAATGAATGGTTTTGTTGTCCAGGATCGCATATATGTTTTTTTTTTTTAAAATACACAAATAGCCAAAAGATTTCCCAAATTTTGATACTAAATATGTTGCAAAGGTTTCAGATTTTATAATCTCTTTATACAATATTTAGTGAAAATAGTGTTAAGAGACAACAAACACTTTGATGTAATAGACTGTTCTGTGTTATTTCTCACTAACACCAAATTAAATAACACTGTTATTTTAATGTTGTTTCTGAATTTATATTTTGACCCAATCTTTTGCAGCAAGAACAATGCTAAAAATGAATGTAAATAAGCCTACATGAATCAAAAATATCCTGAAAAGTAGTACAAATTTGATAAAGTAGTACAAATGTATGTTCACAAAATACTTCATTGGTACACGCTTTAGTGATATAATACTGTAATACTGTTGCAAAAATGAAAAGCATTCCACTGTGGAGCCTACACTGGTCCACTAAAAGTGCAAATTAAGCACCATTAAACTTAAAATGTCAACTCAGATACCTTACAGTCCACTTTACTATCAAGCGAGTCACAGACTTATACATTGGTTGTAGCTAGGCTTTTGAATTTCAGGTGAATTATAGAATGCACAACCAGTACAACATCGCTAACAAGAATCCCAAATGGTGGAGATGTAGAGTGATCTAGTTTGAAAAACCTTCAAAATCCTACAAGGAAAAGTGAACATACCTATATATATATACACCAGAGCCCAGCTGCACAGATAAGGATCTGCTTTGATTTGCCATGAAATTAGTTAAATAATAGGACTTCTTTCCATGTGCCCCTGAAAGGCCTCAATATCCTGCCTAGAAAAGCCCCAGAGGGCAAATCAGCTCTCTAGACACTGAAATACACTGAGCTTAACCCTGCACATGTGACCCTTCTCTCAGGTATCAGGCCAGCATCACTGTCTCAGTGTGGAGCCCTGAATACATCAATTCATTGAGGCCCGGATGCGTGTGAAGGAGAAAGACTTACAGTTTAGTGAGCTAATTCACATCCAAACACATCCCTTTCTATGATGACCAAACAAGTATAAACAAAATTGTTATTCTGACAACTTATGTGACAACTTGATGTTACAGAAGCCTACTTTGTACTATTATTATTATTATTATTATTTATTATTATTATTATATATATTTTTAAATGTTTCTGTTAAATCAAAGTCACGTGGTCCAACAAAAATGATGAAAACGCAGGACATTTTACTGATGGCCCTCATAATTGTATATTTTCTTGACAATACAGTACAGTACAGTATAGTCATAATCTATGGTTCCATCCAAAGATGCAATATAGATTAATGTGCAAAACTGAAATATTGCATAAAACATTTGCACCATTTTCATCCACTATGTAAAAGAGAACAAAATTGTGACTTCCTGATAAACTGGTCCCAAATATCAAAAAGAGAAAATGAAATTTGCTGCAATAGAAGCCACTATGGACCTTTTTTCTTATGCAAATTTAATAACTTCTGCCTCAGAAGATGAAAAAAAAAAAACAGAATGATTATTGGGTTGTCATTACTGGCTTTAGAGGCACAAGTGTCACGATCACCAGCAATCTAGGTCTTGCAGATCCTGGGAAAACATGCATCACCTGGAATACAATTCTGCCACTGACATTAACTATAAATCCCATCATTCCTTGCACTCACACACCTGGCCTAGATTTCCCTTGATCACAAACACACAGCTGAAGCTTGTGAAGACTGATAACATAAACTATAAATACACCTCACTCACACACACACTAGGGATGCTCATTTTGGTTTATTTGACCAACTGACAACCGCAGCTCGTTAACCGAATATTAACTGTTAATCGTTAACAGATAAATATTAAAATATTATTTAATAAAAATTAATTGAGGTTTCTATTTTGTGACACAATAAATATTTTAAAATACTGATTTATTTTAACATGCGAACAGCAGCATACAGAACATAACAGAACATCTGCACGCACCTGCAGTGTTTCCGACAACATAAAAAAAAGAATAAATTAAATAAAAAATAAATAAATAAACAGGCCTGCCCTAGATATTTTTCACCTAAATGACCAATTTAGATTACAAAACGAAAACACTGACTGAATCCTTTTTAAGAACCGGCATTTGCTGATTTTTCCAATCAAGTTTTTTTCGTCTGTCATGTAAAAATATCAAGCTATTGAATCAATCGGTCCACTAAAAATATGCATTTGATAAATTTTTCGTTGTTATTATGTCACAAAACCACTTTTAATATTATAATAGAAGTCATTAGTTTAAAGATTATGTCATAATGATTTATTTCCTCTGTCTCACTCGCAATCAGCATCAGCGCTGGTTTTGTGTCAACTCATCTGTCAAACTGTGACTAGAAATATTCTTCTTTCATTTTGCTTCTTTGACAAAATACATCTGTAGGCACGTGTGGTGGCACATGTTACTATCCCACAAGTTAACAAATATTTGTTGCACATCAGGAGCCAATCAGAGCAAACGCGCTTGTCCATTCCAAAAATGTGAGGTGCACCAAGGGTGCCACCTACCTAGGTGGCTGCCTAGGGCGGCAGAGCAGTCAGGGCGGCGTTCGTGGCGCATCTCCCCCCCCCCCTTTGCTTTCATCCGCAACAAACCCTGCATCCTCTCAGCGCCCCTCTGTCTACGCTTCTGTCCGTGACAAACCACGCATCATCTCAACACCCAGCTCCGCCGCCCCCCTCCCCACCCTCCACCTGCTTTTTCGGATTGAAGGCAGCATAACTTTTGGTTTGAGGCCGGCATTTTCGATGTTGCCTAGAGCGCCAGTTGAGAACCACACTGCCTGCTATGTTGACAAGAAAAAAGAAGAGCGGTGCTCTTTTTTTATGTCACTATAGGAAACGACTGAATCAGCTGGTCTATTGTGCGCGAGTGTTGCTGTGCATGTTGTTATAATTGTAATAAACAGAATAACATTGTGATTTCCATAATTTGTAAAGTAATATGCCTACAGCTATGGCTAAGTTGAAACTGCGACCACAAGTTTCTCCTCCATCATTAAAAAAATATCTGTCGACCTGACAACACAAATACTGCAGGCACCTCAACAGAAACCCTGCTCTGCTTTCATTTGATTGAAGAATGAAACAGACGCGATTGACGTAACGCACTATTCCGCTCAGGGTTGAGTTTTATTTCAACCATGAGCTCACATCGCTAACAGCGTAATGTGAGGCGCGCAGGTCACATAAGCAGCGCCAAAACAGTTAATAAACCATAAAAAAAAGCCCTTCTCAATGCAAAAAGCGCGTTCTGTGATCGGCCCCTTATGCAGCCAAACTTTAAAATAAAATAAAACATTTTAATCGTTTAACTGATACCATTAATCGGTTACAAATGCATTCTTTCAGTTAACGGTTAATCAGTTATTTTGAGCATCCCTAACACACACACACACATTGCTGAGCATTGTTGTTTGTGACATTTCTAAGCGTTATTCTTGTCTTGCCTTGACGTATTTTGACCCATGTTTTGTTTATCCTTCCTGTTGTTTTTGCTGCCTGCCCTGATCCTTTTGACTACGCTCTAGGATTTCCTATATACTCCTGTTTGCCCCTATTTTGACTAGCAGTGGGCAAAGTGAGGCTTCATGAAACACTGAAAAAGTAGAAGCAAATGTGCCGAAGCTTTGAAACCTCTCTACAGTAACACCTAGTGGTAATTTTTATGTATTGCTCTAGAACAGCTTCAGCAAAAGTTAAGCAAATTGAGGAATTATACCCCACATTGGAGTTGATTTAGTGAAGCAGTGAGAGCATGCAGAGATAATAGGTTTGAATCCACAGACATTTAGTTTTTAAATGCTCTGTTCTTGTAATGTGTTTTGTTTTAACATTTGTTTTACATATGAATGAACAGTTTGTGAATAAATATGTCTTGTTTTGTTCATAAAAATTAACATTATTAAAATACATCAAGTCATTATTTCAGAGTATTTGCACAAGTCAGGATTTGAACTCTGGTCATTTGCAGCACAGTTACTCTGTGTACACGCACGGTCCACTAGGCCACATGAAATGCATTTTTACTCTGACCCTGTCAGTCAAACACAGATTGGGCAGGTCTTGAAACACTTCTGAAATGGCTGATGCTTTGAATCGATTTAGTCACGTGACCTGGGTGTTTCGAATCACTTTAGTCACATGACCTGGGTGTTTTGGATCATGCTTCGGTGCAGTGTTTCAAAACACTTGCACTTCAGGATCTCGACACTGTGTCGAAACGCCAGTTTCACGTCAGCCATCCCTAATTGTGACCCATGCTTGCCTGACTAATCTCCTAAATAAACTGCACATGGATCCTCACCTCCGTTGTCCCCAACTTTTTACAACAAGACCACACTTTAGAACTGGAAAATAATAATAACAAACCACTTTGATTATGGACTTTGGCTAAGGGATATTAAAATCACCAACACAACATTTCAGGTGTTTTACAATGTGGTAATTCTGCTGGTCTGTCTATTAATGCCGCCTTACCACACCAATTTTTGTTATTACATAAAAACTGTTAAAACAAAATGACATGACATATTTGATGCACATGCTGGTATTTATCATGTTTCTTTTTTGCAGATTTTTTAAATGTATGCAGATTGTGGTGTTTCCACTAAGGATTGTTTTGTGCGATATTCCAAAATGCACATAAAAATAGGTGGACAGAAACATAGCTATAGTCACCCAAAAAGAATTCAAACCTGTATTTTGGTTCATGTACCGTTACTTTTGCACTATTTTATTCTTTGAAGCCATTTCATAAATGTAGTCAACATCAAAGTAAACACATTAACTGACTAAATAATGAGTCCGATCTGACAAGAAGCCACAGGTTGACACACTAAACACTCCTAAAAAGTTCCCAAACGCAGTTTTATCAATGACAATAACAACCAATTTTAGTTATAAAGAACCTTTTATGCAATGGAAAAGTTAAATGTTTAAAAGTTCAGCCAAAAAGTGTTTATGTAGTTTACATTAACAACCATTTAGAGCAAATATCATGTAATTTAATGCAAAACGGTATAAGTGACAGGATGGCACAAGTGTCTGCACGCTAATAAAAAATAGAATTTAACTTAGCTAGATCTGTCTGGTGTGCCAAAGCCTGTAGAATTACCCAAGCTGCTATTTAGTGTATAAAAGGCACATTTGCACATGACCTCTGTTATGATTGGCTAACCTCTTTTCAAATAAATTGAGTACACCCTCCAAATGCTCAATACGCAATAGGCTATTGATATGTAGGCTAAATCTGGAAGGTCAATGTGCTGATAGTTCTGACATCATAACTGAGATGCGTTCTGATCTGAATGACCTATTTTTGCAGCACAGTTTCCATTAACAGTCTAAGCAGTGTAAAGCTTCCTCCACAAATATAGGATTTATGGTTACACTTTACAATAAGGTTCCATTAGTTTGTGTTAGTTAATGTTTTTACTAACATAAACTAAGAATGAACAATACTTGTGCAGCATTTATTAATCATTAAACATGCATCATACAAAATTGTGCTTTTTAACATTAATTGGTAATACTTTACAATATGGGGCATGCAGTTAATGCTAGCTAATGTGTTTAGTAACATGAATAAACAGTGAGCAATGCATGTACTGTATTGCATTATGTAAATTAGTTCAACATTTACTAATGCATTATTAAAACCCCCAACATTGTACTTGTTAGCACTAGTTAATGCACGGTGAGTTAACATGAACTAACAATGAACAACTGTATTTTCATTAAGTACTGTTAGTAAAAGTTAATAAATACTGTAATAAATATGCTGTTTGTTTATGTTAGTAGATACATTAATTAATATTAACTAATAACTATGTGCTTTGTATTGTAAAGTGTTACACATTAATTAATGCACTGTGAGTCTATGAACTAAAAAAAATGATTTAAACTTTAAATAACATTATTTTCATTTACTCGTTATCAAACATGAAGAAATACTGTCATAAATGTAGTGTTCATTGTTTGTTCATTTAAGTAAATACATTAAAGGGGACCTAGTATGCCCCCTTTTACAAGTTCCAGCTCAAAATACCCCACAAATAAGGTTTAAAGCTGCCCCTTCAGGCTATGATCCTAATTGTGCCATTTGGTGACTGTCACTTTAAATTCAAATAAGACTGTGCTCCAAGCCCTCTTTTCAAAAAAAGGTGGAGTTACAAATGCCTATGTGTCAGCATAGTGGCAGAATCAAAAAACAAGACTAACTATGCTAATGAGGAAGAGATCATTACTAATGAGCGGGACTTTCCCCCTCTGATAACACGTACAAAGGGAGAATGCCAATCAAAGTGTTTCTGCAGACTGTTTTTGTGGTGTGATTATAAAAAATAATAATTATTAATACATTTTTACCATTAGAAGCTTCTTATATTTACAGAATGTTGCCACACAACTGTGTTTAAACCTCTTATAGAGGTGATGCTTGCATAATATATCCCCTTGTCCCCTTTGGACAAGATATATTATCCAAAAAGTTTACTGTAATGACTCCATGATGAAATCTTATTGACATTTTGGCCCAATTATTTGACATAAGATGCTGTGATCCTTTGTAAACGATGGCAGTTAAGACACAAGAATTAATCATTTTATCTTGTATAGTGTATCACAATGTACAACAACCAATGCCACATCTACGATGCTTCACAATGTCCCAACAGAAAGACTTGAAAGTTGTTTGCTGGTCCTCCAAAAGAAGACCAATAGAAACATATACGCTCTTTCACACAACTTTAAGCAGTTTAATCCTTGATTTGACCTATTTTGTGGGACTGTGGTTTACCAGACTCGAACCCGAGTGTCTGCATGACAAGTACAAAACTGTACAAAGCGAGTTACCAAACAAACTGACCATGACAGAAAAGTTGTCCACTGGGAGATTACAAATCATGGGCACCGTTGAGTTTTGTGGTGTTTATTTGGTGTATTATGCCCCTGTATGTATAATTAGCATTCACGTTAACAATAAAAAGCAGATAAGCATAAGGTTAAGTATGTTTCTGCAGTTCTACAAAAATTTAGGCTGAAGCACATATTTCCAATGAGCTTTTGCTGACTTTAAGAGACAATATTTTGCCTCAAGTTGTCTTTGGACCATACAATTGACAGATGATACTGTTTTCTACAAGACAGCCAGTACAAAACACACGGCTTCAGACATTGTTTGGTGTTGGTGTTGACCCGATTAGGTATAGCTTTACATTAACAGGAAAATTAAGGAAAATTAAGACCAGTTTTAAATGATTTAAAACCTACAACACAATATTTCTGTGGATTCAAGACTTTTTAAGGCCTAAAATTAGTTTTTTGAAATTTAGGACATTTTAAGACTTTTTAAGACCCCGCAAATACCCTGTCATTAGTTATTAATCACTCAAATCTACCATGTTTGCATTTTTTAACGAGATACTTTTTACACTTTTTAACAGAATCAATGAAATTCACATACACATTAACAAAAATGAACTATTCAATACAACAAGCAAGCATCAGATATCTAAAAATAATATATGTAATGAAAATATAATAATCTTATGCTATATTTCTATTAGTGGTGGGCCATTATCTGCGTTAACGTGCTGCATTTAGAGTTTATGCATTTGAGTAAAACATATACAAATAAAATGGAGCGGGTGCCTTTCAAAATGAATGATGATAAATGAAAGTCAAACCGGTGAGCTGTCTGACAAAAAAGTGCCCTTCTGAATCAAATCAGCAGGATGCCCTTCTGCATCTTTCACTTACTTCGAAGACACTACTGACTACTCTTACATGGACATCAGTAATGTAGTTATTTGCCTTAATAGACAATAATATAATTAAGGTGTTTACGAGAAGTGCTTTCATTCAAGTGTTTTCTGTAATTTTGGGTGACTTTAACTGCACTTCAGCAGTTTCACATTCACTCATTAACATTTCATGCATGCCCCCGTGACAAACTGGGGTATTAGATGCAAATAAGGAGTAAGGACTGGTGAGAGTGTTATGGAATTTAATAACGCACGCCAAATGGAAAGAAAAAAGATCTGCATTTCATAGTGTGTGTGTGTGTGTGTGTGTGTGTGTGTGTGTGCATGTGTGTCCTACATGATGGTAATAGTTTGATTGTGGTGTTTACTAATATATGCACACTTCAAGTCTTAATTCCATTTCTGTTTAGTTCAGTTATGACTTTAGTCGGATTATGGTCATCAAAAATCACTGTTTCGAGCTTACTGTATGTAGGCCTACAGTTCAAAATTCATGTTTAACTGAATAAACAGTTAGTAAACACAAGTACATCTTATTGAACATATTTTATTTTCATCACCACATATCATAGTAGAACAGTTTCTCAAGCAGTTTGTGATGCATTTTGGAAACAGGAGATGAGCCCCTGGTCTAATGCGCCACCTGGCTTGAGAAACCCATTTTCAAAGACTTACTTTTAGTCATTATTTGGGTAGCACACATATTCTGAATGCCTTAGACAGAATTCAAATGAGCCATTTTAATCTAGATTAATCTAGATTAATTCCAAGATTACAGTGAGATTAATCTAGATTAAAAGAATCAATCTATGACCAACTATAATTTCTATATATAACAAATTTTTGATGTAACTCTGCAGTATATAATCAAATCTTTAATAATATATTTCTCTCAAAAATGAAAAATAATGAAAAATAATTATTTTAAGCATGGCCTTATCCAATGCAAGCAGAAAAACAATGAAGCACCAAACTCAACCATTTACACAAGAACATTTTTAGCCAAAAACTAGAAATTTTTTATGTTTTGCCAGTTCATTCACACAACAATGTCATTTTTACAACTCAAAACACATTCATTTGATTGATTTCAAAGTGGAATGTGAAAACATTGTTGTGTACGCTTGAAACTTTTTCAAAAAGCCAAGAAAAAAAAAACATTTGGCTACATCATTGTCAAGTAAATGTAGCTTTAATTAGCAAGAAAATCCTGTTTTTTTAATCTGTCAATCAACAAGCATTCTTCATGCATTGTGCGCTCCACAACATTTCGCAAAAATATGAAGTCATTGCCGCTGACCTGAGTCCACATATTCTTTCATGTTGACTAAGTGTGTCTGTTCCCTGTGCCAGTTCTCTTGCGTCTCGTGTTGCGGATTCTGTCTGGCTGCTTACAAAGATCTGTCCCAGTGCCATTTTCCCAAGGTTTGCTCCAGCGCTCCATTCCAATGGGTGGGTCATTAGCTCCCTCTCCCTACAACACTATGCTGTTCCTATGTTGAAGAGATCTGTTAATCCAAGCCTAGCTTCCTAGAGTCAGACGTGCAGAGATCCTGCTATTGTGCAACATCCCTGGAGGGTTTCAAGTAGGAAAGCCAAATCTTTCTCTCCATTAAATCCAAAAAGTCTCATATCATATGAACTGATGAAATATGAAGATCAGTACAGGAGAGAAAAAAACCCTACAGGAAAGATTCTTGCCTTAAAGTTAGCATGAAACTAATAATCTAGCTTTTTTTTTATTCACAGTGGCACATTGTCAACAGATGCTGCTGTCCATCTGAACTGTATTGAAACTGAAGCATTGGGATATTATAAAAAAAACTTGCATGATGACTGTTTCAGTTAGTATGAAAAGAATATCCATGAGAACAAAAAGAATAATATGTCATTGGTGTTAAAAATGGTCATTAAGCGCATAATTAATAGGCAGGTATGCATCCATGGGCAGCACGGTGGTACAGTGGGTAGCACACATGAAGGTCGCTGGTTCGAGCCCTGGCTGGGTCAGCTGGCATTTATTTGTGGAATTTGTATGTTCTCCCCATGCTTGCGTGGGTTTCCTCTGGGTGCTCGGGTTTCCCCCAAAGACATGCGGTACAGGTGAACTGAATAAACTAAATTGGCCGTAGTGTATGTGTGTATATGTAAGAGTGTATGGGTTTTTCCCAGTGTTGGTTTATGGCTGGAAGGGCCTCCGCTGCATAAAACATATGCTGGAAAAGTTGGTGGTTCATTCCGCTGTGGCGACCCCTGATTAATAAAGGGACTAAGCTGAAAAGAAAATGAATGAATGAATGAATGAATGAATGAATGGACATAACCACAATGATCATTTTACATACACCTTTCCAATGCTGAACAGTTCTGAGGTATGAAGAGTCAGATGGAACAACAGCATTTTATCTATGAATGAGGTCAGAAGCAAATTGTTTGCAAGGTGCTGGTGCTTATCTTATTTATCTTCAGCTTTGCAGCATCCCAGAGGTGCTCTATGTGTGGACTAGGTAGAGATTTTGTGGTTATGGAGGCCACTGGTGTACACTAAACTTTAATGTGAAATGCAATGTTTAGAAATAGAAAGGCATACGGCATACTACCAACTACTGCCATTCTACTGGTACAGTGTGTATAGTGTATGGATATTTTCAGTATGCGCGCATAGTAAAAGACAAAAGAAAAAGAAAAATGACACTAATTTAGATCCATTTTACTAGATAGTAAATATTTTTTATTAATACATTTTACACAATAAAATACTTTAGAGCTCTTTTTTTGTTTGTTTTGTTTTTTAATTTGACATTTTATTTAAACGAACCTCTTCCCAGGTCTAGGGGTCTTTAACTGTATTAAAATCATTAAGATTTATGTTCTCATACACAATTTTCTCTAAATATACATAATTTCCTATAAAGGTGTAAGCTAAATCTTTATCCCCCTACCATTTTTTTCTGTACACTTTTATTCTCATATATGCTAAATAGAAATATTTCCATAATATATTTTCTCTTACTCTTACTTTATTTACATTTTTAAATGCACTTTTAGGAAACCTAATTTATATCAACTGATCAACCTTTTTTCCTTATGTTTTCAAGATGCAAAGTGTAGCCAAAACTGCATTCCTTAACATCTAAAGCAAAGAGATTTGTAGCCCATAGAAAGCAACAGAGGCGTACAGACTTAATAAGTGGTGATTTGTAGGAAACCCTCCCTTGGATTTTCCTTAGTGATTACTTGAATTTAACCCTCTCCAAGGAGATTACCCGCAAACTCCAAAAATGCCATTCACCTGCCGTAAAAGTCAACTCACTGTTCAGTGCCACACAAACACAAACATCCGCCTGTTTCAGCTTTGTGGGCTCTGCAAACAACTGCTACTATTTGGAGATGATTAGGTCATTTCCACTAATACCTTACTTCCAGGCTATTATGAGTCAAGTACAAAGCGTTAAAGAAATGGTTGGGTCAAAATAGCAAAATATATTTTTGGTTCTTATCTATTAAATGGATAGTTCAGCCCGATATTATGAGAAAACCTATCGATTTTACTTATTGTCAGAAATGGCTAATATTCACAAATTCATATGATTTAATTTGTACAACAACTTTTTAAAATACAACAACAATTTTTAAAAGGAGGCGTACCCACAACGCCCACCCCACCCCAAACATCACTTGGAATGAGTGAATTTTATTAAATGCACAAATGAGATCATACAAATTCATTTGAACTAGCAACTGAATCAAAAAGAATTGGAGTTAGTTAGTGTTGAATACAAAATGTGTTATTAATAGAGTGTTTTCACAATTTGTCAGGTACCTGTATACGGGGCCATAATGGAGATACTCGGTTGTCAACAATAGCATAGATTTATTGGACCTCTACTACTGAATAGGCCCACTTCAAATGTTATCACTCGATTGAATGGGTGTTATCAGAGGTTGTCAGCTGATAGATATGGGCTAGTAGGGGCCTTCTGTGCCTACTGGTAGGCTCAGAAGGCTGTTATCATCCATCCACATGGTTAATCAGCCATACTAATAGAAAAGACTCCAGATCCAGATCTGTTTTTACATGACTGTGACGGTTGGGTTAAGAGTTGGGGAGAGGGGAAGACGTTAATAAACAATTAATAGGAAATTTAATAAGTAATATAAATAATTATTTTTAACTTCCAGCCACAGTCGTATGTGATCTATAGCTGATTAACCATGTGGATGGATGATAACAGACTTCTGAGTCTACTTGTAAGCCCATCTATTAGCTGATAACCACTGACAATGCCCAGTCAATCGAGTGATAACATTCAAATCATCTGGACTATGTTGTTCTGCTTTGTAAATAATGAGAAAAATGTGCATGCATTGCTAAATCATATAGAGAAGGACTTAATAAGCAGGAAAAAGTGTAATATTTTAACAAACTCAATTCAATACACTACATTCTGCTTGTTATAATTTTTAGCAGTACCTTTCACAATAAATGATTATTTTCAGCAACAGTAATGCAAGTTTTGTTCTGTTCAGTAGTAGGGCTGTTTCACCATTGATATCGCAATGCGTGAATCTGCAATAGCCACATCGCTGAATCTGCAATGTGTTGTGAATATAATGAACAGGAAACACTTTTCAGAATGTGATTTGTGGAGTCATGGCATAGTTTAACCCTAATGAAGTGAAAGATTTTAACTTGGATGTGTTTTTAAGAACTGTGACTAAGATATCAAGCAAACTTAAACCAATAAATTCTAAACTTCATAGATTTAACAAAGACTAATTGTATTTAATTATTTACACAATGGGCGGTTCATTCTGTTGTCGTGACCCCTGATAATCAGGGACTAAGCTAAATGAATATGAATGAATATTTAAAAAAACAATAAAAGAAAAAGAAAACCATAAAAACATTTTTGTAATATTGTATTTATCTATGCATGCTTGTTTGTTTTATGCAGATGTATGAATTCTTTCCAAGTAGAGTTATTTAGGTCATCTTTTGTAAAATTATATTCATAATGCAATGTATATAGCAGAAAAACTAAATAATGCAATGTCATTTTTCTCCATTATTGTGCAGCCCTATTGTTTACGTTTTGCTATCCAACATGGCAGACTGACGATGCATCATAAAAACATGCCGTTCTAAATCCCTGAGACCTTCAATCGTATTTGAAACACAACTTAAAATATTTTGGATGAAATTTGAGAGCTCTCTGATCTTCTATAGACATCAAGAGTCAGAACAAGACAAGACAAGTCCAGAACGGCAGCAAAAGTATCCTTAAAACAGTCAATGTATTGTCAGTGGTTCAACTGTTGTGAAGCTACAAAATTAATTTTGTGCACAAAAAAACTAAAATATTTCGTTCAAACAGTTTCTTCTCCTAAAGGGCACCTATTTTACCCCTTTTTCAAAATTTAAGATAAGTCTTTTGTGTCTCCAGAATGTGTCTGTAAAGTTTCAGCTCAACACACCCATCAGATTATTTATTATGCATTTAAGAATATTGGGATTTTCTGCTCTAACCCCAATGTTTGGTGTGTAAAACAGGGCCTTTGTTAAAAATATCACTTTTCAAAACCGTTTGAAACCAACATGAAACAAATCCTAGATGTTTTTATGTGGGATTTCTTTATCATTTATTCTTTTGTGTCATTGACCCAGTTGCCAATTTAGCCTATAGCTTCTGTCAGAAAGAAAATAGATCTGAAATCAAGAATAATGAAGACAGATCGACTTCCATTTCATGTGAACAGAGGCAAGAACAGGCTGTTTTTTCAGAGCCTGAGGGTGTTACAAACACAAACAGCACTCACAATGAACATGTTCACCTGTGGTGGATAAATGAAATGTACTCAAAAATGCTGACATAACGCACACGCACAAGCCCGCAACTCCCTAATCGGAAAGACTTGAGCTGATTTAGACGGAGGTCATGAACTTTGGACTCTGGTCAAATCTTGTGTGTGTATGCGCCAGTGTGTATGGGGTGGCTGATAATGATTCCATTCTCTGTTCCATAATCATATTTCATCCCTGAGGAATCCCCCTCAGACAGAGGGCCTTCATTCAGACGCTATGAGGCCGGCAGTGCATTGAGCAAACAATACTGAGACATTCTAAAAGAGAGCAAAGGAAACTTTCATGAATGACGATTCTGCCTGAATGATCTCTACTGGGTTTCATAAGAGCTAATTACAGCAGAAAACTGAGAGGATTCGAGTTGAAACCAGCTTATATAAGCAGCTAAAGAAGCAGATTTCTTCAGCTGCATATAAAACATATTAAAAGTGTTCCACAAACAGGCAAAGATTTGTGGTCATTTAATCTGTTATATATGTCTGTAAATAATTGGTGTGATGCAAGCGAGAACACTTTTAAAGTGGAAGTGAAGCAGTCAGTCAAGTTTACATTATTTGTAAATTGGTTTCCAATTTAATGAAAATATATTAAACAAACTCCACCATTTGAAAAAAAAGGCCATGCTTTACTATAGCTTTTAGCACAAGGGAGCCGCCATCTTGGAATTAGAGCTGCACGATTAATCGTAAAAAGATTGCGATCTCAATTCGACCCCCTAGACGATCCTAATCCAGCATTTATACGATTTTGCCAGTCATATTTTCAAGTTCAGGAGAGAAGCATAAAGGCGGCCGCACATGTCTTCACATTGTTTTACATACATTGCTCAGCAACGTGTACACCTCTAAATGGTGTTGAAAGAGTCACATACTCTATTTATAAGGTATAATTCACCCAAAAAATGTCATTTCTGTTTGCATGTAATGATGTATTTGCGGCAGCGAAAACACACATGACGTGAGCTGACCGTGAGCTGTTACCACGGAGAGGGCGGGTGCATGCCTGTGAATGATGCCTGCATACAGTAGGCTGTGAATAACATGTAATAAAGTTGTAAATAACATTCAGTTTGTGGCACAGAACGATCGTTTGGGAGCTGCACGGGAAGTATGAACCGCACAGTCAAAATGAAACTGAAAGCGTGCACTTAATTCAAATAATCATATCGCATTTTAGAGTTATGATTACGACAAGCAATATGTTTTTCTTTCATATCGAACACAGAGTGTTTTGCATGAGAATAAATGTTTAACAGTGTCAGTATAACTACTCTAGGCTATATAATGTTGAATATGTAATGCGAGAGGGAATCTGATAATGACAAGTGTCAGATTTTACCAGTAGACAAAATGGTCTAATAATGTTGTCAATGACAAATTGCAAGCATTTGTCTCAAACACAATAATTCAACATCAGAATTATGAATAGTTGTATTCTGAAATAACAATAATAATAGGCTACTCATATTAACCTTTATTTTAAATCTACAGAATCGTGAAAAAAATTGTGATTTTTTATTTTAAGCAAAATAAAATTGCGATTCTCATTTTAGCTAGAATCGTGCAGCTCTACTTGGAAAATCACTGGTTGGCTCCATTCCCTCAGCTAAACAGATACAATGGAACTAATGGACTAAACAGGGAAAATGCAAAGCCAAATTTAGCCCAATGCATGAAGTTGTAGATGTGCATTGCAGAGCTGGTGCAAATAAAAGTTGTGTCTAATATATACAAAAAATATTTATACGTTTCCTATTTTTCTTTGTTTTAATACCATTCATTTGATGCACTTTGATGCACTCTCTCAGGCTGGTGCAGCGCTGCCTGACAAGAGGATTTACACTCAGACAAATGCAATGAATAAAGCACATGACTTCCTAAGTCCCCCTTATGTCAAGACATATTCCCTTATCTAGTCAATCAACTCAATCTCTCAACATGTATAAAGGACATAAAAACCTACCATCTGAAAAACTGTGTCGATCTTAGTTAAGTTTGAACACGAAAAGAGTTGAAGGCTGTAGTGGTGAAAAGTACCCACCCCCAGCACGTCGGCACCGGACCTTGTTGAAACCATGGTTGAAACCCATTCAGGCAACAGAATACAGAGAGTCGACAAAAGAGCATCAAACAATCAGTAATTAAAAGGGGGAAAAAGAAAAATAGAATAAATATATATTTTGCATATTAGACACACATCTGATGCTTGTATTTGCACCAGCTCCAAACCCACAACTTCACGCATTGGGTTAAATTAGGCTTTGCAGTCTCTGTGTTCAGTCCATTACTTCCATTGTATCTGTTTAGCTAAGGGAAAGGAACCAACCATGTGATGTGAGAGACATTCCAAGATGGCGGCACCCCAGCTCTAAAAGCTATAGTAGAACATGCTGTTTTCTGCAAAATGGTTTCATTAATCGAGTTCGCTTACTATATTTTCAATAAAGCAACAGCTACAAAATCAATAGAGATGCACCAATATGGATTTTTTTGCAAATAATAACTGATAATTCTTCATATTTAGAAGTCAATGTATTTAAGCCAAGAAAAAAAAAACATTCAGAGTCTGATTACAAATACAAATTGCAAACAAATACATTGGCCAGCTGATTTTATATAAAAATTTTAACTGCAAAAAAACAACAACAAAAATCTACAACAAGGGTGTCCAAACTCGGTCCTGGAGGTCCGGTGTACTGCAAAGTTTAGTTCCAACGCCAATTAGATACACCTGGGCTAGCTAATCTTACTAGGCTTTCTAGAAACATCCTTGCAAGTGTGTTGAGGCAAGTTGGAGCTAAAATCTGCAGGACACCGAACCTCCAGGACCGAGTTTGGACACCTCTGATCTACAATGTATAATAATTCTGAAATTATATTTGTTCACAGAAAAATAGGCCCAAACATTGGAACGTTCAAAATGTTTTCCCTTCAACACATTTCTCTTTTCCCTTCATGTGACGTTTCTTGTCATGCTAAAGGCACCAATTCAAACCGTCAGTGCCTGCATCATTCAACTGAAGTGGATCAACCAGCAGGAATAATCTATGTTTACTGGTTTAATACGTATGATATCATATTGTGTCACATTAAAAGGACTACATAATACAAGTATTTCAGATAAAGACAAAATAACACCAAATAGAAATATGAACGAGTGGTTTTTGATTTGTAGCTTTACAAAGCATAAATAAGGCAAAGCCAATGTTCTTAATTCAATCAAATCCAGAATTTAGAGTCCAAATTGATGCGAACAGCCTTTAATCGAATTAATGGCTTTATATTATATATAATATGATATGTTATTTTATACACTATTAGGCTGTTTACACCTGGTCACTTTATTGAAATGCATTTTTTTCTGATTGGATAGCTATCTGATCATATGTAATAAAATAAGCATGAGAGTGTGTTGGAGTCTGATATGCAGCTGATATATCAGCTATGAATATAGCTTATGCTTATGTAAAAATAATAACAGCTAAATAAAATGCAGCATATCTGATGCTTTAGCTGATGTAAGCTAGTGGCTATTTACAAATAGCATGGGATGCGAAGAATGGTTTTATATCCATTTAGCAAAGACATATTTATGTGGCCAAATCTAAATGCAACAGTTTTTTACAAATCTGATAGATATCCAATCAGAGAAAATGACCATGGCTGTTTGTCAATATGCATTCTTCAGCGATCTTGAGTCCTCGTGTTCTCGTGTAGCATCATCTACAACTGCTAAAGTTCAGTTCCAAAACTCAAGACAGCAAGAACGGAGAATGCGTAAATGTTCCCGAATGTGTTCTTGATATCGAAGATACACCAATGCAGACTTGAGCGCAAAATTTGCTCGAGAAGTCCCAATAGTCAGCTGAATAAAGGGGGTGGGAAGTGCAGCATTTTATATATATTTATCATTATAGTTCAGAGATAATACTTATTTATCTCAGGAGTTTCATTAAATAAAACAGTGAAAGTAAACATTACTATGACAATTTTTATAGATGCATAAACACATTATGGGTTTTTATTTGCTGAAATTCGTATTAAAATCTGTTTTATTTGTATGGTGCAACATATATTTGTAAGGTCTTTATGAATAGTACATATTATGAAAAGGGGAAAACAAATCATTGTATAAATGCTGTAATGTTTAAATAACTTTCCATTAAAAACGTGTGGTCATGTGACCATCAGGAAGAGCCCAGCATCTCATTTCTCATAAGACGTGTTCTCTGTTCTCGCGGTCTCCCGAGTTCGTTCTTCCAAGGTAACTTGGCAAAAACATTTTCCACAAGAACACGAGTCTGTTCTCTGCATTCTTGGAATAGAGTGGAGGAACTATGTGTCACCTTGTAGGCTAATTGGCTGCCAGCATGAAACAATAAGCATAAAACAATTACAAATAATTAGCTCTGTGTTCAAACACTGTTCATTACACTTACATGTTTTGTCCAACCGGATAATCCTCACACGAAAATACAACTTTTAGCAATTTTGGATATTAAATGCAAACGCAAGGAAAAGCTAACATTAGGCTATAAACAGACAGTTGCCTTCGGGATGCTCGTCTGTGCCATGTCAGCACCACTCTGCTAATGACAACTTTTCAAGCTTATTTTCTCAGTTTATTATATTATAATCCACGCTATACAGTATATTATAAACAAATAAATACGCAAAAACACATAGACATATGTGCTTTTTGGATAGTTTTTTTACATGGGAAATACATTTGTTTTGCTTTACGGTTGTTATAAGTTTATAAGTTCTAAAACTGTATGTATAAATGTGCATACATAAGACATATGTAAATAAGTGTATCGTGCACATGCATATGCCCGCTTACTTAGTAATAGATGACAGAAATGAGGCATGTAAGACAAGTCTATGGCTGCGTCCGAAACAGCCTACTACTCAGTAGCTACTGCATTTGAATTTAAACGTACTACTCGGCCATTGGAAAAGTGTGTTCTATACAGTATGAATGTGAGCAGTATGAATGGAATTCG
Organism: Danio tinwini; assembly: GCA_903798205.1. Taxonomy (NCBI): domain Eukaryota; kingdom Metazoa; phylum Chordata; class Actinopteri; order Cypriniformes; family Danionidae; genus Danio; species Danio tinwini. The sequence continues at coordinate 16,456,462 of CAIGQZ010000690.1, forward strand.
GACATACTACATCTGCCACTTCAGAATCTCGCCCGAAGTAGTAAGTCATCCTGGTACTTCTCGCATACTGATTTTCGAATTCTATGAATTCGGACTTACTACTCAGCTCGCATACTGATTTTAGCGTACTGTATAATATGGAAGTATGCGGTTTTGGACACAGCCAGTATGCCTGAAAGTTCCATCATGGACACAGAACAACATTCAATATTCTTTATTTTGTCACAAAGTACAGCAAACAGCAGCCGATACACTCACATATGCAATACATTTTAAAGAGGAGTGTATTACAGTATGATAGAGTTAAATATGTTCAGATGAAGAAAAAAAAAACGTCAAAAAAAATCTTTGATCATGTTAAAATTACAGTTTATATGTATGTATTTTTTACACATTTATTCACACGTTTACATTACTGAGAGCAGGAAAGAGACAGACTGCACTGGCAAGCAGTATCTCCATAATATCATTTAATTTAAATAAAGGATCAACAAACGAATTTGTCTTGACAGTTTTTACAAGTGAAGGCATTATCTACATACAATATGAATTCCCAATTAGAAAAATACTACAAACTATAACATATTATTTATGAAAATACTTAAATAACAGACAAATCAAAATGCACAATATTGCAGAGCTGCATTCCAGACCAGTTCAGCTCGATGACGTATAATGTCTCTGACACTGCCTGTAACCCCGTTTAGCAACTTGATAGCAACCGCCTTTTTAAAGAAGCGTAACCGTAGAATAAAACGTGAAAGTATCTTAAGTTTGTGTTAGCCACAAACCTTATTTAAGCAATTTAACTGAAATCCCATATAAAAAATCATTGACTTTGGGACGAGGGAACTGGAACTGCTTAAATGCTAACTCGCTTCTGGGTTTTTGTATACAAATTGACGTCATAGTTCCTCCACTCTATTGAGAAACGGCTCAGGTGTGGTCAGCCCCAATATTGCCAAAGGTTTTGGGACACTCCTCCAGATCACTGAATTCAGTGTACCAATCACTTCAATGGCCCAGGTGTATAAAAATCAAGCACAGGCATGCAGACAATTTAAGCATGGTAATGTGACAGGTTGCCACCTGTGCAATATGTCCATTCATTAAAATTCCTCATTCTACCGGTAATTCAAATGCATCATGGTCAATTGTTAGTTGTATTATAACAAAGAGAAAGCAATTGGAAGCATCAGAAACTTAGCCACTAAGTGGTAGGCCCCATAAAATCACAGAGGTCAGCGCATGCTGAGGCACACTGCAGAAATTGCCAACTTTTAGCAGACTCCATAGATACAGACCTCCAAACTTCCAGAAACTGCAAGTGCAATGCAAAAGGTTGGATGGAGTGTGTAAGGCACACTGCCACTGAACTCTAAAGCAGTTAGACATGATCTCTGGAGTGACCAATCAGCTTGATCTAATAGCGGCCATCATCAAGTCAGGAGCTTGCTCTAGTAGCGGCTGTCATTAAGGTGCAGCTCCTTGAGCAATTAGAAATCTGAAGGATTTGGTGGACCCCTAAACAACGCCGAATGAGTCAACACAGTTTTCAGCCTTACATAGTACATAAAGCACAGCTACCCTTTCAACAAAGTCTGTTTGCCATTTTGCAACAAAACTGTAGCAATTTTGCATCTTTTGTGAAGTGAATTTAACTCACAAATTAAGCTAATTTCATGCGCAAATAGCATGATTTACTTGAACAAGACACGTCCGGTGTGAATGCACAATTACACATATTAGGTTTTTCTATATTTGTGTTTACAGTGGTTAGGTAAATTAGTGGTAAACGGTGGTTAGTTACCAAAACTATCCTATACAGAAAGGGGCAACCCTGCAACTTTTCTGTTTAATGTTAGACATTAAGTTTTTCCTTTATATTATTCTCAATCCACTATCCATATCCATATCCATATAAAGTTCCAAATGCACAAAGCATTTAGTCACAAATAGATGCATATACCTGTGGTAAAGTGTTTTGGTTTATCAATTTATAAACTAATAAAAGGAACTCTAATTCCAATCACAACACATTTTACTATAACAACAAAACACACTCTGCTCTATCAAGAGGGTCTCCCATACAATATTTAATGCTCAGTAGGAGCCTAATTTCCGTGTTTACACCCTACCCAAATAATTTATATGGCAGGCAAGTTATGATAAACAATGGGGAATGAGTAGAGCTGAAGCCATAGCTGCCATCCAGACACCATAATGGCTTTATGCCAACATGGAAATCAGTAGCTGACTCTAACATAACAAGAACAGCGTGCTCAAATGTAACTGTGAACATCAACACAAGAACATTCCCACCGCTCCTCACTGAATGATTCAGTTTATGCAAAAATAATGTGTGTTTCCAAGACATATTTCAAATAGAGCTCCATCAAAGAAAGGTTCTGACAACTCCACAATTATCCTCTGAAGACACTTTTACAGTATTGTATATCAAAAAAGAACATCCCAGTTAAAAATATGCACACTTAAAAAGCTGGAGTTAAGGGTTGAACATCTGGATGGGCAGAGCAGACCACAAACCTGTCAATCACTCCACATCATTCATGCAGATGCCGCACAGCTGCTCGGAATGAAGCTGAGGAATTGTGGGATTGGATTGTAAGACTGTAGAATCTGAGTTCTAAGAAACTGACATGCCCAGTAAAGGTACAGTGAGCTCTGTGGTTTGTGTGCACATCTTCACTGCAATAATCACTGAATAAAAACCTGCTGTGAGTAAAACATCTGCTGGATAAGTTGGCGGTTCATTCCACTGTGGCGACCCCAGATTAAAAACTGGACTAAACCGAAAAGAAAATTAATGGATGCATCTGTGTTTTGGGCTTCAGTCAACACTGAGACTGCTTTTTGGACAAGGCAAATTTAGCTTTAAAAAAAAAAACTCTCTAAAGTAGATGCTTGGTTGGCACCAATAGCCTTATTGTTGAGTGCACGCAATAGTATCTGGATTAGGGCTGTGCGATTAATCGAAATTGAATTGCATTTGCAATTTGAATTGTTGTGATTAGTTAATCACAGCTGATGTGATGCACGGGAGTGTTAAAAAGGTCCCGTGTCCTTGCACAAAGTAATCGTGTCTGGAAACACAACTGATGTGATTGGTTCTTTTTAAAATAGATTGGAAAAAGCACCCACAGTGCTGCTGCTTTCAAGAGCTCTAGATTTTAAAAACAGCAGCAGTTGCCACTTTCGCTTTAACCATTCTTTAAACAGATTAATAATGGGTCTAACATTATAACATTATATGTTATAACGTGTGCACGCGGCCATGCTTTCATTTTAGCACACAGTTTTTTTTGCCTGCTTTCTTTTGCTTGTAGTTATTTTTGTTAATATGTTTTAATTATCATCCTTTACAATAACATTGGTCCAATAAGAGATTAACTCTTCATTTATGTATAGTTAACTGGTGATCTCAACCTTCAGCCTGGACAGACTACTGTGCATTTTAGATACATGACAATCATTTTTTAAATGTCAATTGTTTTTTAAGAACATTTTTGTTGAATAAAAAGTGTGTTTACAACTATATTTTGCTTGTTTGTACACATGATTTAAAATTTGTGGCAAGGAAATAATTAATTTGGTGTGACCAAAGAAAAAAATAGGTAAATCCTAAGTGTTGAGGCCTGAAAATTCATGTAAAATAAAAACTAATTGCAATGCAACACTATGAAGCCACAACCCATTTGCTTATGCCCATTCAGCAAGCTCATACACAACACACAAAAAAGTGAAATGAAATAAATGAGGAGGCATGTGGACCTAACACAAATCTAAATCGAGTAATTTTAGCATGCCAGAGCCAAATTTATGCATATAAAATATTTTTTTTCAACACCAAAATTGTGGCTAGTGAAAATGGCGAGTGGCTAGTAACGTTGGAAAACTACTATCCACAGTGGCTGGTGATCATAAAAGTTAATGTCAAGCCCTGTATGTATATATGTAACCAAAAATAACGAATAACATCTGAGGTCAAGTGCTTCAAAACCAGTTCGATATGCTTCAGAAAATTAAACATGCTATCTGCGATGGTGTCATGAGGCATCACAGATATGGTATCGGTTGTTGTGAACTATGCCACATTACACGAGAAGAAACAATCAAATATTGTGTTACAACGTCCATTTGTTGTTTACAACTCCCCACGACACCATACGTCAAGGAAATTGTGCCGAAATCGTGTGATCTGACCGAGGCTTTATAACTAGCCGATTGAGTGAGCACATTTTCATTCTGCCCAATCAGAACTGCGCAACTGAACTACGCCCACAAAAAAAGGAAACAAACAGGAAAGTGTGACAAGTATGATTATTGCATCTGCTGCTTGAGAAGCATTAATAGATAAATTGATATCAAAGAAAAACAGCATTTGTAATATGGGAAAATTTTGGTTTTAAGGTCACAGACACAGAACAAAAACAGGTAATTTTTAAGAGCTGCTGCAGAGTTGTTGCCACCGCTGGCAAATTATTGAGTTGAAGCTTGAATTAAATTAAAATCAGCTTGAAGCTTGAATTAAATCATAAATCAAAATGCAATATATGTCAAAAAATAAATAAAAATCGCACAACCCTAATCTTGGATGCAGCCTTGATTATGCAAGCTGAAACTGCAAGTCTTGGACTTGCAATGTCAGACACAATGCATTCAATGGAGCTAGTGATGTCGCTGTAAGGGGTAGGGTTAGGGGTGGGGTTAGGTGTATGTATTAAAAAGCATTGCATGCAGCTCAGATTGCAACTGCACCAGGTCTGCATCCAGACGCCTCTCAGTGCACCAACATTTAGCACCTTAGTCCTCACGGGGACCTGAGTTCGATTCCTGGCTTGAAGTCCTTTGCTCATCCTTCCCCCCTCTCTGCTCCCCACTTTTCATGTCTATAATCTCCACTGTCCTGTTTTGCGATTCATTTACCATAACCGTCAGACGGCATCTTCTGCCATTTAAATGGAGCCTCGTTGGCAATAAAGTGATCATTTTCTCTTTTTAATGGTCCTCTGACACATCGATTGAAAGACTGGCACAAGGTGGTTTTGAAATAAAAACACATACCATGGTAAATACTACACAATACAAACTAACTAAATGAAACAAAACAGCTCCCAATTAGAATGAACATGCAAATCCGCCAGAATAGTATCAATAACGTACTTTTATTGGTCATTTTTGGAAATTGCATGGCTTCGTTACATAGATGTTAAATTTTACAAAAACACTCCATAAGCCACTCAAAACGATATTGACACCCATTTTCTAATCAAGATTTACCAGTTGCAAATGCTGTAAACGGAAGTTGTAAGCATCCTACCGGAAGACACTGGATGCTATATCGCTGCCATGCAACAACGAAGAAAAAGGTTGATATTTAAAAAGGGGATGTTTGTTGTGTGGAGTTGCAAAGTCTTTTTAAAAATGATGATGCTGTAATGTGATGGACGCTGACAAAGGAAGTGTGGATCCAAATGCAGGGTTTATTAGTAGAATGGTCAGGCAAGCAATGGTCAACATAGGAACAAACAGATGTATACGGGCAATCCAGAGTCGTGGTCAATAAACAGGCAGATGGTCAAAAGGCAGGCAGCAGACAATGTAAATAACAAACAAACAAACAAAGCAAGGGTCAAAACATGGTTAAGCAAGGCAAGGGAAAAGTGTTGTAATGTACACAATAACAGTTAACAAGACTCATCCATGAAGTGTGCGTGTGTGCTGTGTATATAGTCCTTGTAGAGATGGCATAAAATCCATATTGCGATATACATTGCAGCCTCTTGCAATAACGATATATATTGTGATATATAAATTATAATAGAACCATTTCAGAACAGGTTACATAGACCCTTAGGAAAGCCAAACTGCTATTTTTTTTAAGAAATAAAGAAACGTTGAATGTCTTTTGACAACATTTATTGTGCAAAAGCCAAACTGTAATTAAACAACACAATTTTGCAGATAAATAAACTAAATGTTGTGCCTTTTAGAAAAAAATTACTTTTTTTTTAAGTCCTTGGTTCCTAAATGCCAAGTTGCAGAGAACAAAAAACCTGGTGTCTTTTTAGTTAAGGAACTTACACTGTACTGAAAATACTTCCAGTATTAATTAGTCAAATAAAATTGTGTATTGCAGATACTTTAAATAAAAACATATTTCAAACCTGCAGCCTAAGGTACTGCATTTGGTTTTAAACATTTTGTTCTCCTAATGAAACTAAAACTGGTCTCTTGTTAATAAAGGAACGGCCACTGTGAATTAGGGCTATACTTCCAGTATTAGGCATGGCTATTTTAAATAAAGAAAATTTTTCCAAGTGTAGTGCACAGATACTTCAATAAATATATATTAACATGCTAAATGAAAGGTCAAAATAAATAAATAAAATACTTCCAGTATGAGGAACATATAGGTCAACTAAAGAAAAATTTTAAAGTATAAAAGTGTCTGCATGCAGAGCATGTGAGTCTGTGGCAGAGTGTTCTCAGTTTCTTGCGAACACAATACCGGGCCGCCCCAATAATATATCGGCCCCCCAGGTAAAAACTGTGTGGCAAGCGCTGATGTTCACTAGACAAGCCACGATATGCCATGCATGAGGCTCACAAGTTGTGCTACATGCCGCCATTCGGTGCCATGCGTTGCTTAGCAATGTATACAAAATTTATATCGCATATTGTTTATATCGCCAATTACTAATTCCTTGTAATCAGTCCATAATGATCCTCTTGCTGTGAGTGTGTGCAATCAGCGGAATATGGAACAGGTGTGTGTGAGAGATGCATGACTAGAACTTGTAGTCCACATACCGGCAGATTTGAAGTCCTTTAGCGTTCTGTGTGTTTACCAGTGGTCTGCCATGATCAGATTGCTGTTGATCGTGACAGATGCATTTTAGTCATGAAGCAGTTGTGTTTGTTCTTGAGCCTCATAACTTTCAGTTTTGTTGTTATTAGATTGAATGTTGTCAGTTTATCTTTACTATGAAGGTAAGTTATATCATCAGCAGGGTACTGTTCTTTGACGTCATCTAATTTTCTGCATTTGTTTTGACATGTTTCCCAGTCTATATTTTCAGTTGCTTTTGCAAATTAATAGTCTTGTGTGAACCGGCAACAGCAATCCCACCTCATTGTTTCCATTTAATTGCCTTTCCTCAGAATGTTTCAAAAAGGAAGAAAGTAGTAAATATACAGAACAGAAATGACGCAGGTCAAAACATCTTGTATTTCACTTATCCACTGTACTAAGATGTACATATTTTCAGGCTTTTCAGTGTGAATAAGCAATTTTTGGCACTTAAAAACACTAGGATAGAGAATGTGGAAAATATATAATTATTCCATATTCATTTGGATTCTTCTGAATCTGTAGCTATCAATCAAGCCTAAAGCACTTAATTAGTTTGATTAGGTGTGTTTAATTAAGGTTGGAACTAAACTGTACAGAGCTGTGGCCCTCCAGCAACTGAGTTTGACACCTGTGATCTAAACACATATAATGTATTCAATTCTCCTTGAAAGCCTGAGCCACAACAATGCGAGTATGAAACAATTGCCTACTAAAAGTAGTTGAGCCTTACCTGCACTAAGATGAAAAGTTTAATTCAGGAACATATGACCTTACAACCTCTGTCTGGCAGACCATATAAAGAAAACAGCTTTGTTACTAAAAGCTATATTATTTTCTCCACCACCACAAATTTTTTTAATACAATTTTTAATCACAGTCAGAAATTAGACAATTTGAAATGTATATTATGAGAAAATGAAATTGTTTTGACTTGAATACAGAACTAGGATACTAGGAGAAACTAAATCTCTTCTTTTTTTCTAAAAAAAAAAAAAAGTACATCAAATTGTATAACTTAGTGCTGTTCAGAAAAATCACAATCATGATTATTTAATCATTATTAGTATTTTGATATACACACCTATCCATTTATATAAAAAAATATACAAAATAAAAATACAAAAAATATATATATATATATATATATATATATATATATATATATATATATAAATATAAATGAGGCTAATTCTTCATTGTAAGAACTAAATTTATTTGCTTCCTTATAAAGCTATGAAAGTCCTTTAGTAAAGAGCAGTGAGTGATTTTGTCCTTGTCTTTTGTTGTTTGATTAACAATGATAAGCACAGTCTGCAGTAAGAAATATACTGTCACTTTAAAAGCTGCCTGGCTCTGATAAACAATCATGCATGCATTTTCATTTTAAACACTTTGTTCATTTATTACATAACAAACAAGGATTTATTTGAATAATCACTAATTAACTTTTTTTTGACACACTTTGCACTTTTTTGACAATTTAGCAATAGTTTTTTTGACAATTTAGCTATTTGGTTTGAAGTAAAAGATAACTTTACATGTGCATGTTCTGTTCATCTCTGAGGCTGGAATGAATGCGGAGGAATGAATGCGGACTGTTGAAAAGGGGGAGATCGTTTCATCTCGATTAATGTTTTATTTCATAATCTTTAGAGGCCAATACTGCAAACAAAATTGAATATCAATTAATTGCACAGCCCTACATTGTAAAAAAAAAACTGTAAACTAGCAGTTTTCCATATTTTGTGATTGTGTGTTTTTATTTTTTATTGTTTTTGGGTTGCATCAAAAAGGCAACTTGATCTTTCTTCCAACAACTTTTATGTTTTAAATGTTAAAAAAGTGACTTTTATTAACATTTTTAGTAGTTTAAAGTGATACAGGATATTGTCTCAATCGGTGATAGATATTACAGTACAAAAACCTTGTAATAAACTGTCAGTACATTTTTTTAAATAGACTTGTTTCTCGATATTTAATTTCTAATACATAATATTATTTCAAACTACTAAAATGTCAATTAAAGTCACTCTGTTAAACTGTAGAGTTGAATTTTCCACATCAAAACTCAACAGAGCAGAGATTAACATTCCATAATGCAATTCACATCCGTAAATAAACTAAAAAAACTTGTGGATTACAAAATATGGAAACTGTTAAAAGAGAATTATTTACAGAGTAGAATAACTGCAGATTAACTATACGCCTGATACCTGTATGTCCTCCCTAATCACACCTTAACTTTTTCTGATTTTGATTGTATTGGTGTTATAATCCACACCTTTTGAAAAGCTACTTTGGAACAGGTATTATTGTGAAAAGCAAAAGTAAACTTGAAATGAATTACTTATTGTAGACTTAATCTATTGTAGTTGAGACCTCCAAAGCAAAATGAGGAACGTTTAAACATAATAGTGGTATTTTTAATGAATCATATGCAAAACATGTCTACGACAATAGCGTCTGCATTACAGTTACACTTTTAAGGTCACTGAAAGAGATTTAATTTTGCTTCTTAGATTAGAGTATAATGGTGAAGGCCCATACAGAGCCTTATTCAGGCTTGCTTTTTTTTACAGCGACAACATCAAACAACAGCACACGGCACAACAACAGTAACAGGTTAGTATTGTTCTCAATAGACAGAGAAAAAGAGGCTGTATAAAGAATGACCAGACACTAATCGGTCAGCTGAGGTCTGACTGTGTCATTTTCCAGTGTAAAGACAGACTGCATTGTCAAGGCTGAGTGAGCTCTTTTTCTGCGTGTGTGTGAGCTTTATGAGATGGATAGGCGATATAATGAATTAAACATCCAAAGAATGTAATAGTGGGAGCATGATAGCGTTTCTGTGCGTGCATGATTGTGTGCGCGTGTGTAGGTTTATGTGGTTACAGGGACACAAAAGTGCAGTTTGTAAGTTTGACACCCAGTGGTTGAATTAGGTATTGCACTTCTGGTTCAAAACACACACAAGCGCAGGTTGCCAGATTGACAACACCAACAGGATTGTGCCTGACAGTCAAGCCTAAAGGCTGATTTAAACCGTGTAAATGAAAGCAACGGTTCCCTATAGAAGAAATATTTACCACATTAAAAGGAGTTTTTGTCCTAAGTGTTATGTATGTGATATTGCCATTGCCTTAAGTGCCTTTAGGTGGCACCACTACGTTATTGCTTATGTACGTGTAGCTGTGTTATTTCACCAAGTGCATTCAAGAGTGTATTTTAAATGTAATGATAGTGAGAACATAACACTAACCAACACCTGAAATTGATATATTAGAAATGGCTTCTATTTCTTACAGCTGAACAACAGAAAACTGACAATGATCACCTCAGGTACACCTTATGGACTTTATTCAGTGTTAAATGCTAACAATGTTTGTTTGAATACCATTTTACATTACATGTATTGCCATACTACTGAAAGCAGCAGCAGATAGTTCACCTCAGATCTTGAAATAAACGGTTAGAAATTGAACTTTCGAACTGTGACTCAGTGCAAGCCAACACAAATCAGTAATTCAGCCTCTACATGTAATATTGTTAAAAAGGTTTAATATGATTTAATGGTGGCACAGTGGGTAACACGATCGCCTCGCAGCAAAAAGGTCGCTGGTTCGAGCCTCGGCTGGGTTAGTTGCCATTTCTGGGTGGAGTTTGCGTGTTTGCTCCGGTTTCCCCCACAGTCCAAAAACATGTGGTATAGGTGAACTGGGTGAGCTAAATTGTCCATAATATGTTTGTTAATGAGTGTGACCCCAGATTAATAAAAGGACTAAGCCGAAAAAGAAAATGAATGAATGAATTAATTAATGAATATGATTTAATTAGATTGTAAACCTTATCATTTTGTTGGAGTGCAGTAAGTGCACTATTCTGTGCTTTTGAATGGCTGTATTTAAAATTCTGTCGTGTTTCATCTGGTGCAAACAGAAAAATTGCTTATCAATGTGAATCTCATCACATAACATGTTATTAGGACACAGGGTAATAATGTAACCTGCTCACCTAATGTTCACATTCGTAATATTTATATTATTTGCTAATTAATAACCACCTCATATGGAACTCTGAATCTGCGTCTCATTTCGGAGGCTGTTACTGTCCACCGGAGATCACATTTTGGTCTAGAATACACACTTTAAAAGCCTTCCTAACTGACTAAATGAATAAAACACGCTGTTTTCCACAAAGGCAACCCGGGGTTCTGAAATATAATTTGCTAAACTGGCACTGGGCGGGTTAAATGACCAAAACAAAAACAGACGTTCTGGCATGTAATGCACATTTTTAAAGCTGAATATCTGATTTTAGCATTGGTATTCAGATAATCAATAAAGTTCACTTAGCACATTTCTAAAATATCTGCTACCATATTATGGTATTTTTATGTAGTAGAAAAGTCAAAAACTTACATACAGCACCTTTAAATGACAGACTGCTAAAAAAATGCTGGGTTCCACACAATCAATTTGTGTTGGGACAACATAAAGGAATGAACTTGTTAGTATTTACAAATTTAAGTTGATTGAACATAAAACATATACATTGTCCCCAAAAAAAAAAAATTGTGTTGTTTCAACTCATAAGTAGTTTGAACAAACAGCAAACGTCATTTTTTGTGCATGGGTATGGCTTAGTTGTAATTTATTAAGGTGGTTTACAGGGTCTCGGGATCTCAGAATTGCTCCAAAATCAGTCTTTCTACATTTAAATTTTGCCACAGGTTTCCTGAAAAGGTTGGGTTTAGGGAATAGGGGTGGGGTAGGGTCATATAAATAAGCATTTGATACTATATAAAATACATTAAGCCTATATGGAGTGTACCTGTAAACCATGTATAAGTATATGTGTGTGTCTGTCTTTGAATAGAGGTACAAAAGAAGGCTTTCAAATTTCAGATCTCTTTTAATGTGTATAAATGCGTGACAATATGTGAACGTCTAGACAAAACATCTTTATATGAAGCTTATTTGTGAAAGTTTCTGAAAGACCCCATTCATACACAATGTTCCACGCAAGGGCTCTTCATAGTGCAGTTTTGAATGTGCAGTCTTGTGTGTGTAGGAAGATGTCTGATTGAGAATAAGCTTCAGTAATCAGATGACACCCCAGACCTCCATGGGAACTATGAGAACATTCCCACTGTTACACTGCTTTGTATTTTCTTTCTTACAAATAACTACAATCACAAAATGTGGTTTAGAAATGCAGAATCTAATTCTCATTCACAAAATATGATTGACATTCATCATTCGAGCACACTTTAACTCATTTGTTATGATGTCATCGCCACATTGTGCCCAAATCAATACAGTGTGGAGAAATATCAAGGCAATAAACGTGATTCAGCAGTTATAAAAATGTAAATGGTGAGGAATTAAATGGTAAATCCGCAAAACTGTCACAAATACATCAAGTTGTGTTTCATCAACTTGACGTTAAGCTTTGTCAACTGTTTTTTCTCAGCTTAAGTATACAACAATGCAACATTTTGTACAAGTCTACTATTTATCATTATGCCAATTAAAATGTTTTTTAAAAAAAAATTGTTTTATTATCAGCCACATCCAGTAGTGATTACAAATGACTAGGGATGTAAGGATTCACCGTGAGCCAGTTGAAAATTGATTCAAATATGTGACAATTCAAACTGGTAGAAATGTTGAACAAATCTCAAGACATTTTTTGAACAGAGGGGGTGCTGTGTTTACAGACGCAAACTCGCTTTACCGGCACATCAGTGGCAAGCAAGAGGTGAATCAGCAGCGTAAAATGACAACGGTGAAGTGCACTAGACAAAACACAAACCGTGTGCAAAAACACGTTTACTTACTGTGCGTTCACACCGAAGGCGGTGAGAGCGTCAAAGGTTGCTCTGGCCACCCTGGCGACAATGCTGTCTGTCTTCAGCTCCGGCGGCGAGAGCGTCAAAATTCACTACATTGATCTCGTATTTAAAGGGGCCGTTGCAGCATTGCATATCAGTTACACTTTTTAACAAAGTAACACTTTTTATCAAATTCCTTTAACAATGGAAGATCAAGTTACACGTGGTGCGGCTTTGCTCCACTTAATTATCCAACGTGTCCATATGTTGGAAATATTCTGAAGCAGCAATACTGTTTTGTATTGATGCATGAGATTCTCACTTTTTTTAAAGAAAAAAATATATATAACATTAATGCACATCAGTAACTCGCCAGTAATTTTTTTATGTATGTTCCTGTAAGAAAACATTGCAAATAATTGGAAATCCGGCGACCGCAATAATCAAACACTGTGGAACAACTATGGTCGGAACCAAAGTTCATAGGGTTGTGTTCTCTGGACTCAAGTGGGGGACTTCTACATTCCGATTGCTTGCCGCCAAACCACGTTATAACTCATAACCATAAAGTGGACTTGATTTCAACTGTCCTCGACGCAGTGTTGCCAGTCGTACGATAATTATCGTATTTGAACAATAATTTCCACCTCTGTATGATGTACGATCAATAATGAAAAAAATCCTATAATGTACGATAATTTCAGAATTTTATGCCATTTAAAATGAATATCATTGTAATCCTAATTCATTGTAACCCATGCGAACACAGGGAGAACATGCAAACTCCACACAGAAATGCCAACTGACCCAGCCACCCAGTGTATATGTTATGTAATACTATTAATTAGTACTACTACTGTAATACTATTAGTAACTCTATAATGAATTTAATATAAAAATACTTTCATAGTTTATATAATGTGCAATAAAAAATACTTTTAAAATTTGGAGCTACATCAGTATGAGAACCCATGATATAGCTATAAAAAAGGCATAAATGAACACATAAAAACTAAAAACACATTAAAACTATGTATTTCTAAACTTTTTTACTTACACAGAACTTCATAACCGCTCTATAAACATCCATCATTGAGTGACACAGCCATTATTAATGAAAGCAGCAGAACAGCAGATGAACACTGCTCGGTCTCTTTGTGGAGCTCATTTCCCAGTCAAATTATGAACAGACTGAAAACAGAAACCAGAAAGACGAGTGAAAGCAAGACAAGAGGGAAAGAGTTCATATTTCATAAAACAACTCAAATGCTTGATTACTTGTATCAATGTCAACATGTAAGGTCTATTATTGCTTAGCTCTGAACACATTGCTAAAGTGTTGCTAAGCAGTTGCTCAGGTAGTTCTGGTTGGTGAAAGCACATGTTTCCATGTTAGAACTACATGATTAATAGCTAAATGGTTATGATCTTGATTCAAACATCCACAGGCACTAATTCTAAATGATTCTAAGTGATTTTGTATATGTACATTAACCCTTTAACAATCACAGCTGTGCTGTACATTTAAATCTACTTTTGACCCACAAAGAGCAGCCATCTTGGTTAAAACAGCTTCAATCTTTTCTTTTCAGCCAGTCGTCTTATTTATGTTACATTACAAATGTTACATTAATCACAGAAGTACTGAGATTTTGGATATCAATAACTGATGTTTATATGGTAAGCAGGGTTTTTGCAGGTTTCACCAAGTTAAATTTGAGACTTTTTAAGACATTTTAAGACCATTATGAATGAAATTTTAGACTTATACAGGGCTAAATGCTAAGGATTTGTTTTTTTAGATTTTCACTTGACCTTTCAAAAAATGATTATAGTTTAATAATACAATAATAATAATTGTATAATACAAATATAGGTCATATCAGTATCCTCAGAAGTAAGTTTTAAAATAAAAAGTTAAAAGTTTTACTGAGATGGATTGTTGGTGATTATATGGGTGTTAATGGTCAGTTTGAGTATCTATACATGAACAAAAGGAAAATTAAGATCAGTTAAAAAAGATTTAAGACCTACAACACAATATTTCAGAAGATTTAAGACTTTTTAAGGCCTAAAATTAAGCTTTTGAGATTTAAGACATTTTAAGACTTGTTAAGACCCCGCGGATACCCTGGGTAAGTGTCAAAATACATGTTTGAATCCATCTTGCAGCATTTAAAGTTCTACACCAATGGGTTACGTCATTAAAATGAATGATGTTCATGATTACAGCAATATAATACATAATATTTTACTTGTTATTTTGCATGATAATGTATTCAGCCTAAATGCTATATAAATGTTTAATTAGGTTAATTATTAAATTAACTAGGCAAATTAAGTTAATTAGGCAAGTTATTGGACAATTTTTTTTCTGAAAAAGGGGGCTAACAATAACAACCTTAAAAAATATTTTTAAAAAGGTAAACTACACATAAACTCCAAACTAAAAAAAGACTTTCATTCATTTATCCATTTTTTTTCGGCTTAGTCTCTTCATTAATCTGGGGTCACCACAACGGAATGAACCGCCAACTTATCCACCACATGTTTTACGCAGCGGATGCCCTTTCAGCTGCAACCCATCACCGTGAAACATCCACACACACTCATTCACACACATACATTACGATCAATTTTAGCTTACCCAATTTACTTATACCGCATGTCTTTGGACTTGTGGGGGGAAACCGGAGCACCCAGAGGAAGCCCACGCGAACATGGGGAGAACATGCAAACTCCAAACAGAAAAGCCACCTGACCCAACCGAGGCTCGAACCAGCGACATTCTTGCTGTGAGGCGAACGTGCTACCCACTGCACCACTGCATCGCCCAAGAAGACTTTCTTCAGAATAAATGTTTTTTAATTAATAAAACATATGTACAAAGTAACTAAAACGTTGTATGCTAGTTCACTTTAAACCACTTCTGAAAGGGTCTAAAACCCATTTGCTATCCTTAACCTTTTCATCGATTGCTTTCCTGCTGGCTGGTATAAAGCACAGAACATGCAGGTTTCTTTCCTTCATTTGTATTAATGATAACTAAAAGGCAAGATCTCAACAAAATCAAAACACAAGTGGTCACAAGAGACACATTTGACTGCATTTTTGATTCAGGAGGTGACAGGGCCTATGACTTTCTTATATCTAGGGCCCTTCCTCCAGTGAACAACTATTATTGTTGGCAAATAAAAACTTATATAGCAAATAAACATGTTGTGTCTGTAGCACAAAAGTTACTCTTTCAAGTTTAACATTTTACACAACTAGCTTAAAGATTTGCTGAAATCCCACCACAAAGTATGACTAGTACTAGTTATGCTAGCCTTAGCAAACTACTAGATTACTGGGCGAAGGTTGAATGTTTACTCTGTCAGTGAGAGTGCAAGCATGTATAAGTATGCATGACTGTGGTATACACACTAGCAGCAGTTTCCCGTGTTAAGCAAAAAGAGTCCAAACCCCATGAGTACATCGCTTCTGTCCCACTTAAAACACCCCCAAACACAGACACACCTCTTGGATGCACATTTCTGTCTCTAAAGCTATGCCCCACTTACCACCTTTACCCTTGAAATAGCAGAGTGTTTTATTTCAAGCTTCTGTGTGTGTGATCACAGACTCCTCTGTGCTTGATCTGTGTAAAGACTACTTGATCCTTTCAATTAAACATTTAAGTCATTAGTAAACATTACAAACAAGTCAAACCTGTATCTATACACAGACACATGCTTTAAGCTATTTAAAAAAAAGAAAAAAAAACTTTACACTTGGTATATGAGGACATGACCAGATCAGACACACACACATAAGTTTGGGTTAACTTAAGTAAATAATGATGACATAAATCAATGACTATTGTAATGCTATCATTAACTCTGCACAACAACAACAACAATAATAATAATAATAATAATAATATTATTATTATATATAAAAAAATGTGTTTTAACCTTGTTTAAAATGTCAATTCATAAATTTTAATTGTACAATTTTTCATTAATTAATTTTATAGCGCTGTTGTGTAGTGTCACAGTCACCAGCCCGATTGCCCATACTAGAGAGCACGCCATACATCACCTCTGCCACTCACCAGGACTACAATGCCCATTTTACTTTCCATCAATCACTCCTTGACAGCTGATACACATTACCTTGATTACCACTGCACAGGCTTGGGCGGTATCCAAATTTTGATACCGTCAAACCTCCTCCCTATTTTACCTCGGTATACTGTATTACCGTGCATAATTAAAAAAATTATGATGCAAGGCTTAAACAGTGTCACCATACTGTTGGCTTGTGCCTAGGGATGCTCAAAATAACAGATTAACCGTTAACCGAAAGGGTGCGTTTATAACCAATTAATGGTATCAGTTAAACAATTAAAAATATATAATTTAATATATTTTTTAAGTTTGGCTGCGTAAGGGACCGATCACATCGAACGCGTTTTTTTGCATTGAGAAGGGCATTTTTTAATTGGTTTATTAACGGCTGCGAGTGTTTTGCATACTGCTTATGCGCCCTGCGCGCCTCACGTTATGCTGTTGCGCGCTGTGTGCTTGCGGTTGAAATAAAGCTCAACCCTGAGTGAAAGTTGTTGGTTGAACACTAAATCATCAATAGCCTGTTTGTTAAGTTTATGACGTGGCTTCAGGCAGCACAGAGGCAATCAGCCTCAGCACTGGTTTGTGTCAACTCATCTGTCAAACTGTGACCAGAAATGTCCTTCTTTCGTTTTGCTTCTTTGACAAAATGCATCTGTAGGCACGTGTGGTTGCATGTGTTACCATCCTGCAAGTTAACAAACATTTGTTGCACATCAGGGGCCGATCACACTTTTCCGTTCCAAAAATACAAGGCGGACCGCACTGACTTTTTTATGTTGACAAAAAAAAGAAGCGATGTGCTCTTTTTTATGTGACTATAAACCACTGAATCAGCTGGTCTATTGTGCGCGAGTGTTGCTGTCCATGTTGTTATAATTGTAATATATAATAACATTGTGATATTCATGATTTGGAAAATACTACAGCTATGGATAACTTGAAACTGCGACCACAAGTCTCTTTTCCATCATTAAAAATTATTTGTCATTCTGACAACACAAACACTGCAGGCACCTCAACAGCAACCCTGCTCTGCTTTCATCTGATTGAAGAATGAAAAAGACGCGACTGACGTAACGCGCTTTTCCGCTCAGGGTTGAGTTTTATTTCAACCACGAGCACACAGCGCACAACAGCATAAGGTAAGGCGCGCAGGTCACATAAGCAGTGCGCAAAACACTCGCGGGCATTAGTAAACCATTCAAAAAATGCCCTTAACGCAAAAAGCACGTACGCTGTGATTGGTCCCTTACGCAGCCAAACTTTAAAAATATATTAAATAATATTTTTTGATCGTTTAACTGATACCATTAATCGGTTACAAACGCACCCTTTCAGTTAATCTGTTATTTTGAGCATCCCTACTCTATAAGTGCATTGTTTTTTATGACGGTATAACAGTATTGAAACTGATACCATTGCTATTTTTAGATCCCGCAGTATACCATATTATCGTATTACCGCCCAAGCCTATCAATGCACCTGTTCACTATTATCTGGTCCAACCTTTAAGTGCACTATATTATTAAATATTAAGTGCCTAATAATATGCATTTTCAAGACTTATATATTGTTTGTTTCGTGGTGGGCTTTCAGGGCAAAAAGAGACTTTTTAATTATTAATAACTATTATTCCTATTAATTTGACAAATGTCTCATTAAAACATCTACAAACTCTTAAAATCTGAGATCAGGTCAAATCTATTGGATCTAAGTGGATTTTACATTGATTGCCATTGCCAATTGAATTTTCAAAACATTTCAAAACAGTTATGACATAATATAGCTGAACTTCACTCACTGACTTTCCTTCAGCTTTTTCGCCACAGCAAATGAACCATCAACTATTTAGGTGTATGTTTTGTTTGGCGAATGCTCTTGCCGCTGCAACCCAGCACTGAGAGTACACCTATTTATGAGCCCCCAGTGTAATGTAATGTAATGTGTATTTATACAGTGCATTTATCGTGTATGGCCATACACACACCCAAAGCGCTTCACAATCATGAGGGAGGTCTCTCCACACCACCTCCAATGTGTAGCATCCACTTGGATGATGAGACGGCAGCCACAGAATAACGGCACCAGTGCGCTCACCACACACAAGCTATAGGTGGAGTGGACAGACAGTGATAGAGCCAATTCGGTGGATGAGGATGATTGGGAGGCCATGATGAGTAACGGCTAATGGAGGGAATTTGGCCAGGACACCCCTACTTTTTTACAAGAAGTACCATGAGATTTTTAATGACAACAGAGAATCAGGAGCTTGGTTTAAAGTCTCATTCGAAAGATGATGCTCACTGATAGTATAGTGTCCCCTTCACTATTCTGGGTCAATAGGACTCACACAGACCGCAGGTTGAGCGTGCCCTGCTGGCCTCACTAGCACCACTTAAAACTGCAACCTAGTTTTCTCATGTAGTCTTCCATCCAGGTACTGACCAGGTTCAGCTCTGCTTAGCTTCAGCGAGTAACCATTGGCCAGTGATGGGAAACCCCCATACACTCAAGTTGAAATTTTACTGAAATTGTGTGATCTTGCAAATTTGATATGTGTTCCAAACACAACGGTGGACAAAGAGGTGTGACAGTATCACACTAGCTATGCTTCCATACAAAAATGCAAATTAACTTTATGCGCAAAACTGGAACATCACATAAAAGACGTGCGAATTAAGTGTTTCCCTCCAACAAGCCAATGCGAACAAAATTGTCACTTCCTGTTTAACTGGCCCCAAATATCAACAGTAAAAATGGAATTTGCTGTGGTAGGAGAAACTGCGTTAACCTTTTCTTCACTTAATAAATGACTTGCGCCTCAGAAGGCAATCCTGACAAGCAGTGAACACGCGATGGCGTTTGAAGGCGTCAGACACGGAGCACAGAAGCTCTTAATTCTAGAGGTCATTAATAATATAATAACACTAATACTAAAATGGTTAAGGCGTTTTAGAATTAATCTAAAACGCCTCTATCACTGAATTTGCTGTGGTAGGAGAAGCTGCGTTAACCTTTTCTTCACTTAATAAATGACTTGCCCCTCAGAAGGCAATCCTGACACACAGTGAACACGCGATGGCGTTTAAAGGCACAGAAGCTCTTGATTCTAGAGGTCATTAATAATATAATAACACTAATACTGAAATGGTTAAGGCGTTTTAGAATGACCAAAACAACATTTCAGATGTTTTACAATGTGCTCAGCCTACTGGTTTGTCCATTAACACACATTTTTATCATCACATGATCTCTTATATCAAAATCACATGACCTTTTTTGTCCTACTCAGTTATGTGCATTTGTTTTTATGCTCATTGGCAAAAAAAATTCGCATCTTGGCGTTTCCATCAGCCCATTTTTATGCGCATATCCAAAATGAATCATATGAACAACTGTTATCCTGATTTTGATATGTTAAACAATGTACATTGCTCTCCATTTTTTCGTTGCAAAGCAGAGAACACACTGTAGCAAAACAGATACAGCTTTAAAATTATATGAATAAATTAGGCTGACTAATCTGTCATATACTCTGATAGATCTTATACATCCATTTAGCTGCTTGGACAACTAATTAATTTGGTTTTCTAAAACAAATCTATCTAAAAAAACTACTGCACAAACACACATGCACAAACAGAGCCGATAGCCAAATCATCTGAGAGGATCATGACAGACAATGCCATAAAAACTGAACAAACCTCTCTCATTTTCCAAAACAGCTCCAGGGAAAGTCTCCATCCTCTCCTAAAAAGTCCCGCCCCTTTGAGTGGCATCACACCAGTCAGTAAAGTAATACACACATACCATCATGCCACGTGATCCTCCCCACAGGCTCCTTTAGCTTGGCACTGGGCCCACATGGATACATTCACACCCAAGCTTTTAAAGTTACAACTAACAAATTAAACAGAAGACTGTTTTGAAGTTAATTCAATTTTGATAGGAGAAGTGCTTTACTCAGTCAAGTTGTTGCCTGACTTAT
>CAIGQZ010000690.1:16477287-16484787 GCA_903798205.1 Danio tinwini
TTTGATAGGAGAAGTGCTTTACTCAGTCAAGTTGTTGCCTGACTTATAATACCCTCCATATGTTTGTTTGCAAACAACACTTAATTAAAATCCCTAGAATCCATTTTTGATTATTCATTTCTTCAGTCGTGTTATGGAAATTACCCTTCACTCTCAGTCTGACTGACAGGTGATTTGGCCAATCATGCTTACATTCTGTGCCCATATGACTGTCAGCCATTTTGTCCGACAAACAAAACTGTCAGACTGTATAATTTCGTTTAAGAAGGTGTGATGTGACAAAATAACCAATAAACCATTTGAGGACTTGGAGTTTCTTATAATCTCATGGTCGCTTTTCTGTTGGGGGGGGGGGGGGGGTTCTTTCACTCGCGGACGAAAGTGAAGAGCGGGGGGGGGGTTGCGAATGAAAGTGAAGAGGCTTGTGGAGTTGCAGAAGAAAGTGAAAGTGAACAGCGGACAAGGAGGGCGGTTGAGGAGGGGGATTGGTAAAATGAGGTGCCGCATCAGATTTCAGAGGTGCCAGATCCGGATTCTGCATGTTCAGGTGTGGTGAGAAATCGGGTAAGCCCTGCTTCTGGTACATGGAAAACGGCATTCGATTAAGAACACATCAGGGTTTTGTCAAGGGTCCTCAGTTCTTGTGGCCTTGAGTATTAGAACTGAACTTTATGATGAAGTTACACAAGAACTCAAGGAAGCAAGATCGCTTAAGAACGCATATTGAGAAACAGCCAATAACATTAAGCCATAACAGAAATACTGCTGACCACTGGGGGCAGTGTGGGTTTATGTATAATGACAAGCTTTCGATTACTGTTTGTTTTTATGTAAGACATACTTACAGCTGTGGATGAAACACACTAATACAGACATCTTAACATTTTTGTGTATATTTTTCTTTTTAAGCACATCCAATCCCCAATGTGTCCACTCTCACTCATTCTTAAATCATCTGTATAGAAGCTGCTCTAGGAACAGCATCTCTTTATACCAATGGTCTCAATTCCTGGAGGGCTGCAGCTCTGCATAGTTTAGGTCCAACCATCTCCAACTCACACCTGCTCAATAGCCTATAGTAGTCTTGAACACCTTAATTAGTTGGATCAGCTGTGTTTGATAGGGTTGTAGAATAACAGAGCTGCGGCCCTCCAGGAATTGAGTTTGAGACCTATGCTTTATACCGTCTTACAGTCTTTATAAGCGTTTAACAGTCATGTCAAAATACAAGGGAAATACTGGAAAACACGTAAATGGGATGGATTGAATGGTCAAATTTAAGAGAATCCTGGTAACAGGGCTTAACAGGTGTGCTAAAATAATATTAATATTTAAATTTCTTAATGCATTAATATATCCCAGCATATCAAAATACTCATTTAAAATATTTCTTGTTTCTTGAGATCTCTTGTGGAATCTCGAAATAATCAGCGTTTCACTGCCAACACTGCCCCTAGTGGTCGGGAGCATTTAAGTTGTGTTGTGGCATAAGGCTGGTTCATACTTTTACCCACAGCGCACGCCTTGCGCGGAGCCGTGCATTTATACTTCTGCATGCTGTTTGTGTTGCTTTGCAATAACACTTCTTTGCAGGTGTTTTGTTTTTTCTGAATGCTACCTTAATGTACAAGTAGCTAAAACTTGCTCATTCAGAGGCGGATATCGGCAGACATGCAAAACAACTTTAATCATAAAGTAAACACAAAACATCTGGACCTCCTTAATGGGACTCGACACTTGTAAACACTCAGTCTATAGGGCTCGCGGCTCTCAGCACAACCCACACTCATCACCCCTACCAAGCCGACCAATCACAGAGCTTGCGCTACGCGTCATTGCGACACATAGTTACGTTTTTTGAGAGGTGCGTGTCAGCGCCAGCCATGGCGAGGGCTATGCAACCGCGTGAAGACTGCGCCACACCATACATGTGCGCTTGACGCAGAAGTATAAATCAACTGGTAATGTTGTGTTGAGAAATTAATGTTGTGTTGTGCTGTTTTGTTTTTGTAATGTCATTGTGTTTTGAGTTTATTTGCTTTTCAATGTTGTTGTGTTGTGTCACAGCTTATGTTTTTCTTCTGTAATTACATTGCATTGTGCACTATTGGGTCACCATATAGGTCATCAATACTAAACATTTCAATTATACTTTGATGAAATAAACTAAATGAAAAAGATTAATGTATTTTGCTGAACAAGACTCAAATGTCAGTCATCAACTATTCAATTGTGTAGCTTAAATCTTATTTTGTGTTTATTTCGAGTTACACTCACATATAGAATAATTCCCTTGAAAGTACACAGACAGAACTTTCTGTCTGCCTCTGTCTGAAATATTTTTTTCCACAAGCTATTCACTATTTCCTAGGAGAAATTCACGTAAGGAGCACCAAGGCTAATATCGAAAGCATGTCAGACATAGTGACAGTAACAAAGGGTGGGTGGAGCTTTGCAAAGGGTCAATTAAATGGTCATGCAGCTGAAAGATAAATCACTTTTATCATATACATGCATATAAGCATAAGCAAGTGACACTCAATTTAATGAACCCCTTAGTCTATTTATAACAATCTCTAAAATGCCTCCCTAGGCAGTGTGCAGTAAGCTGTGCCATAATGCATTTGAATACACAAGAACATCCTAAAGGTGAGCAAAGTTTGATCTGACCAAGATTATCATTTATAACTCTAACCCTAAACATAATCCTAACCTAACCACTATAACAGCTGCTATATTTGTAGCTGTGCACTGTAAAATATATCTGTAAATTAGCAGTTTTCTCTATTTTGTGATTCATGTTTATAGATTTTTTTGTTTATTTATGTTTTTGCATTATAGTACATTGATCTTTCTTCTAATAACTTTTAATCTTGAAAAATTAAAAAAGTGAATTTTTTTAACATATTTATTAGTTTAAAGTAATATGTTGTCTGGGTTAGTGTTGTATATTATGGCACAAAAACTTTGTAATAAACTGCCAGTAGATTATTTTACAGACTTATTTCTCTATATATAATTTCTTATACATTATATTAAACTACTAAACTATTAAAATGTTAATAAAAGTCACTTTGTTAGACTGTAGAGTTGATTTTTAAACATCAAAAGTTGACAAAGCAGAGATCAACGTCCTATAATGCAATTCACAACCATAAATAAACGAAAAACACTTGTGAATCACAAAATACAGACTGTTAATTACCAGATTTTTTACAGTGTGGTTGTAATATTGCTTTTTACAGTTTTCCCAATTGTTTACACACAATTACTACAACATGTAACTGATGCACCAACCCCCTGTACCAATTCTGCTAAACTACAAGCACAATTCCTGCTTTACACTCAAAATGCAGATTTAAAACACACTTTTTTCAAAACACTACACACAATTCTCTGCATTTGGCACAATTTTCATGTAGAAAATGTCTTGTTTTCACAAGGAACATTCAAAATTGTAAAGTCACTTTGCATACTAACTCATCACATACACCTGTCACACTAATGGCAATTTAGAAATCAGAGCTCATCTCATATTTTCCATTTCTCAATCTTATTAAGGAATTTTTTTCTGCCTGGGGATGGAAAGTGTATGACCAAAATCCACACTTTTTTGTTTTTTTTACTGTAACTATTCTGTAGATACATCCTTTGATGGCATATGTAGACCACGTTATGTGCAACTTTGTGTTGGTTGGGATGAACACTGTGTACACTGTTTTTGTGGGAAAAATAAATAGATACAGTCAAATATATTTGTTAAAATATATTTTTTATTTTATATTTTACAATTATTACAGTTATATTTTAATTTATATTTTTTACAATATATTTTTTACAATGAACTTATGTAGGCCTATGTACTGTCTGTAGTAAGTGGAACACTGAACAAAAAAGGCTTACAGTAAGTCATTATGATAAATGGAGAAGAAGTGGTCATAGTGTTTTAAATTAAGCATATCAGTGATGGTTCTTATAACTATTATGTCTATTCATGTGATGGTTTGTGTGTGTCATTTGAAAACAAAACACCCTTTTTTGAAGAAATTACATGTTTTAAATCTAAAGTTAGATTTTGCAGGAGAATTGAAGGGTTTTGCCCAATGTTTGTGTGTTTTGTGTTTTGTGAGTTCTGACAATATGAGACATGCTTTCAGAAAATGTGTATAAACAATTGGGAAAAACTGTAATGATAATCAAGGCATAAGTTGAGAAATATGTTGAGTTGGAAGGGAATTTCAGGCATGAAGGGAGGGGTTAAAAAGAGGACTTGGTGATGATGTCAGCAAAACAGAAAAGCTGTTTAAAACCTAAAGCTATTTATTGCATATTGATACAAGAGGAGATAAAACATTACAAAATGTAACAGCCTCTGCAAAAAACAGTGCCAACATAAATTCCAAGCAGTATTTATGGACCACTGAAATGCCCTAAGCATCATTAATTTAAAAAATCCATTATTCATCAACTTATTTTGCAATGTACAAGCAACACTTAACACCTTTAGATAACAACCATAATTATGTATTGTTTACTTTACTATTCATTGTTGTTGTTAGGGCATGTTTGAAAGATTACTCCACCCATGTGAGTGGGATTTAAGTTATCAATTTATTTTATAATTATCAAGCTATCTGCCATTCATTCATTTTCTTTTTGGCTTAGTCGCTTTATTACTCTGGGGTCGCCACAGCGGAATTAACTGTTAACTTATCTAGCATATGTTTTACACAGCGGATGCCCTTCCAGCTGCAACCCATCACTGGAAAACATCCATACACACTCATTAACAAACATACACTACACTCTCAAAAATAAAGGTACGCGAACTGTCACTGGGGTCCATATTGTTACCTCAAAAGTATATATTAGTACCTCAAAATTTTTGGAGGAACACTTTTGTACTTTTTCCGTACTAATATGTACCCTTGGTATTAATGTGGACTTTTAGGTACAAATTTGTACCTTTTAAAAAGGCACCACCCCAGTGACAACTCGCGTACCTTTTATTTCTGAGAGTGTATGGACAAATTAGCTAACCCAATTAACCTATACCACATGTTTTTGGACTTGTGGGGGAAACCGGAGCACCCGGTGGAAACCCATGTGGACACAGCCAGAACATGCAAACTCCAGTTTTCTGCCAGTTTTAGGCTAATTGTCTGATGTCCTATAGTGTCTATGTAGTGATAAATTGTCTTTTTCATGTACCTTTCTTATTTTGTCAGTAAAATACTGCTTTTCAATGGATCTTGAACTTTGACATGTTTGGTTTGCACATTAATTTTTGTCTCTTTTCTTGAAGTCAGCGGTATAAAGTAACAAATTACAAATGCTCAAACTACTGTGAGTAGTTTTTCTTAGAAATTATAATTTACTAATAGTTTTAAAAATGTGTAATTTTACTTTTTCTTGAGTACATTTTTAGTGCAGTATTGGTACTTTTACTTCACTACTTTCCTTCAACCTGCAGTTACTTTTTTTTTTTTTTTTCTTGTCTACGGGGATTAGGAAAATCAGTCCTGTGACTCCTGTCCAATCAAATTGCACATAGAAGGTAAATCACATCATAATGAACTCTCGAGACATGGGCGCTGTATAATTGCAGCAAACTGTTTGGAAGCATTAAAAGTGTTCAAAAGAAGATGTTTAAAATCTTTACATGCATTGACCCAGAGACTACTAGACTATGTTGGCTAGACATTGAACTTTGGTCACCTGACATCACAACCTAAATCTAACCTAATATTAACGTCTTATAGCGTTTTGTGCCTGCTAGGTAATAATTAAATGCACTACAAAGTGTTATGTTTACACACATCCACAAATTACATGTAAATGCATCAGCTTTTCACAGCGTAATAATCACTACTCTTGAGTACTTTTGAAAGGGCTACATTTTACTCAAACTTTGAGTAATTTTTACAACAGATACTTTTACTTTACTTGCACTACATTTTTAGGCAAGTAATGGTACTTTTACTTGAGTATGATTTTTCTGAATTCTTTCCACCACTGCTAAAAGCTCTGCAAGCCTACACACCCAGAAAGTAGGCTACTTTTCATTTAGACACTGACAAAACTTTTTGTACTTTTCATATGTCATCAACATCATAATTCACATGAGCTTTGTTGCTGTCAAAAAGACAATCTCTCAATGTATCC
Source organism: Danio tinwini (assembly GCA_903798205.1). Lineage (NCBI taxonomy): Eukaryota > Metazoa > Chordata > Actinopteri > Cypriniformes > Danionidae > Danio > Danio tinwini. The sequence continues at coordinate 16,483,453 of CAIGQZ010000690.1, forward strand.
ACAAAAATCTTTAGTTTTGGGATAAGTATTATGGCATTCATCCAGCACTAAAGAACAGTGTCGGTCAGATCCATTATAAAACAACTTTGATTCATGTAATAACATGTGGAACAAGTTTACATTTGCTTAAGTAGGTTGACATAGGTGCTAGATGAAAAATAACATGAGACACACCTTATTCTTACGCCGTGAAAACACACCAGTTTCGTACAAAAAAAAACAAATCACAGGAGCCCCACACAATGGACACAAAAGCTTTGCTACACTGAGCTCCGCTTACAAAAGCCTCTAGCTGAGGTGTGTGCTTTTCAATAAACAGTTATTTGGGGCATCTGGCACTGTAGTATGACCATTGCAAGTCAACCTGAATGAAATGGACATTGTTAATGGTCAAAGACAGTTAAGCATTTCAGATACACTGTAAAAAAATGTCTGTTATTTAACAGTTTCTGGAAGTGTTTTCCATTTATTATCGGTTGTGAATTGCATTATGGGGCCTTAACCTCTGCATGGTTTACTTTTTATGTTGGGAAAAACAACTCTACTGTGACTTTTATTGACATTTTAGAACTTTAATAATATAATATATAATATATAATAAGAAATAATATAGAGAGAAATAAGTCAGAAAATGTACTCGTAGTTTATTACAAGGACAAGACAATATATCAATTTAAACTATTAGAAATGTTAATAAAAGTCACTTTCTTGAACTTTTCAAAGCTAAAAGTTGTTGGAAGAAAGATCAAGGTCCCATAATGCAATTCAAAAGCATAAATAAATGGGGGGAAAATAATAAGAACACAAACCACAAAACAGGGAAAACTGCTAATTTACGGATATTTATTACAGTGTACTGTATATTGCAAGAGTTTGGGTTTACATTGATCAATTGAATTGCTTAAAAATGCACTATATTGTCTCATAGATTTATCCACAACCAATCTATCCTGCCACAGAATAGCTACTTTATCTGGGTCATAAATATTACTCTTCTTCCTAAATGAGCCCAACCAATACTGCAAAGGTAACTACATGTACAGTATGCATCCAGATCAAAGTGAATGCTCTGTGTGTATATATATATATATATATATATATATATATATATATAATTGCTTGTGACATGTTATATTTCTCCATTCTTTTAGCCATTTTAAAAGCCTTTTTTACAATTAACTGCAAGCTTCTCTTCAAGCCTCCCTCCACCCAGTAAACATCTGATGAACAGAACCAAGCTAACAACCTTTATCTCGTGTGACCAAAGGGATAGTTCACCCTAGAATAAACAATTCAGACCATACAAGACTTTATTAAAATTTACTTTTTCTGTAG
>CAIGQZ010000690.1:16489787-16500206 GCA_903798205.1 Danio tinwini
TTTGGTAAATAAGTGTAGCATTTTGATTGGTTGTGTTTGGAAAAGAAAAGCAAGTGGCTTCCTGTTCGATTTTTGTGTTTTAGGTAGAGAAATGTGTGTAGAGTTTTGAAAAAAGTGTTTTATGCAATTGAAAACTGAGTTTGGGCATCACAGTGGTACAGTGGGTAGCACGATTGCCTCACAGCACGAAGGTTGCTAGTTCGAGCCTCAGCTGGGTCAGCTGGCATTTCTGTGTGGAGTTTGCATGTTCTCCCCGTGTTCGTGTGGGTTTCCTCCGGGTGCTCAGGTTTTCCCTACAGTCCAAAGACACGCGCTATAGGTGAACTGGGTAAGCTAAATTGGTCATAGTTTATGTGTGTGAATGAGTTTCCAATGTGTATTGATGTTTCCAAATGATGGGTTGCAGCTGGAAGGGCATCCGCTGCGTGAAACATATGCAGGATCAGTTGGTGGTTAATTCCGCTGTGGCGAACCCTGATTAATAAAGGCACTAAGCCGAAAAGAAAATGAATGAATTAATGAATGAATGGATGAATGAATGAATGAAAACTGAGTTCAAGACTAAGTAATAGCTTCTGGTTTTGGCTATTTGCTGTGTAGTTTTGCATTTTGAGTAAGATATTTCAGAAATCGTGTGACAAAAAAAAGATTTAGTGTGTAAGCAGTTGGAAAAAAACAGTAATACAAAAAAACAAACAAATCCACTCTACATTTTAATTCATTTTCATATCAGTCATATTTTACAAAAGATTGCTCCTATATTGCATGACTCCACACATGTCTTTTTTGCACATCAGTTTCAGTGATGTCCCTGCTGGTGGTCTCTGTGCATCTGCTCCCGGTTGTGGCAGGGATGTTGGCTGTTTTCCACTCTCCGCTGTTGAGCTTGTGCCATCGGCTGTATTCTGGTGTACTGAAGCTTTTACACAGGAAGGTCTGCGTCAGCTCCACTCATGCCTATGTATTCTCCAACTGCACACACGGACAGGCTCAGAGTGTCCTGATGGCCTTTGACCTCTATTCCAGCACTCATGCCTCCTTAAACATTGGCCCTCAAAAAGGTCTGTTACTGGAATCTGTTGCCCTGATGTGTGCATGTGTACCTTGTATTCCTTATGTTGTGGGGACCTTCTCTGCTGAGTATTGTCTTGTCATTGTCAGGTGAGTTTCTGGATGAGATTGTGAAGAGTAAAGCCCCGCTTAGGGTCCTGGAGTTGGGAACACACTGTGGCTACGCTTCAGTCAGGATTCTGCATTTGCTTCCTCCATCTGGAAAACTGCTGACTGTAGAACAAGATCCTCTGACAGCAGATAAAGGGGAGGAAATCCTACTAGTCGCAGGCTTCAAAAACCACCAGGTATTAAGTTATATTTTTTTTAACAATACTTAGATCATTATTTGCATTGTAGGTTTAAACAATCAGTATTTTTTTACAAATATTATGTTTTTGAGCTAAATATGTACACTCACCAGCTACTTTATTAGGTACACTTGTCCAACTGCTCGTTAACGCAAATTTCTAAACAGCCAATCACATGAGCAACTCAATGCATTTAGGCATGTAGACATGGTCAAGACGATCAGCTGCAGTTTAAACTGAGCATCAGACTGAGGAAAAAAGTTGATTTAAGTGACTTTGAACGTGGCATGGTTGTCTGAGTATTTCAGAAACTGCTGATCTACTGGGATTTTCATGCACAACCATCTGTAGGATTTACAGAGATTGGTCCAAAAAAGAGAAAATATCCAGTGAGCGGCAGTTCTGTGGGAGCAAATGCCTTGTTAATGCCAGTGGTAAGAGGAGAATGGTCAGACTGGTTCGAGCTGATAGAAAAGCAACAGTAACTCAAATAACCACTCAATACAACTAAGGTATGCAAAAGAGCATCTTTGAATGCACAACATGTCAAACCTTGAGGCAGATGGTCTACAGCAGCAGAAGACCACACCAGGTGCCACTCCTGTCAGCTAAAAACGAAACAGAGTCTACAATTCACACAGGCTCACCAAATTGAGCTCAATTTCTGCTACGACATTTGGATGGTAGGGTCAGAATTTAGCATCAACAACATGAAAGCATGAATCTATCCTGCCTTGTGTCAATGGTTCAGGCTGGTGGTGGTGGTGTAAGGGTGTCATGGATATTTTCTTGACACACTTTGGGCCCATTAGTACCAATTGAGCATTGTGTCAACGCCACAGCCTACCTGAGTATTGTTGCTGACCATGTCCATCCCTTTTCGACCACAGTGTACCTATCTTCATGACCATGTCATGAAGTGCAAATCATCTCAGACTGGTTTCTAGTACATAGCAATGAGTTCACTGTACTCAAATGGCCTCCACAGTCACCAGAACTCAATCCAATAGAGCACCTTTGAGATGTGGTGAAACGGGAGATTCACATCATGATCAATTCACATCAAGACAAATCTGCAGCAACTGCGTGATGCTATCATGTCAATATGGACCAAAATCTCTGATGAATATTTCTAGTACCTTGTTGAATCTATGCCATGAAGGATTAAGGCAGTTCTGAAAGCAAAAGGGGGTCCAACCCGGTACTAGTAAGGTGTACCTAATAAAGTGTGCATGTTATTAAGGTCAAATACTATATTTTACAGTGTGTATGTAGAACTGTTTTGTATTACAAGTTTTATCCTATTGCATATGCGCTAATTTGCATTGTTGATATGATCAAGTTATCACGTTTGAGCTGTATACAAGTATTCTATAAAATAGCTCGTAAAATATTATATTGTCATTGTGGCAAAGACAAAAGAAATTAGTTATTAGAAATGAGTTTTTAAAAAATCAATCAATAATCAATAATCAATTAATTTAAAATAATCAATATTTTTTAATCTGATTAAAAATCCTCTCCCTATTAAATAGAACGGGGGAGGGGGGAGGGTAATTATTTTGCCTTCTACCATATACAGTGAATGTAACTCAAATCAGGATGAAAATAGATTCAAAAGTGTAATAACACAAAAAAGTACATCATGTATGCTTTTTTTACTGTGAGTTATAAAGTCAAGATTCTGAGTTATAAAGTTGCAATTCTGAGTTATAAAGTCAGAATTCCTAGTTATTAAATCAGAATTGCGAGTTATAAATGTGTTTCCTATTATGCCGACTGACCATATATGCAGTGTTAAAGACGTATGCACATTAGCTCATAATCACGACATAAAGCCTATATCTGACTTTTTATTGTTTAACATGCTTACAAAAAGAAAATATATAGACTAGTTGAACTAGGCTGTCTATTTAATCGTATGGATTTGTTCGCCATTTGCACTACTTGGTCTAAATTGCAATTATAAAGCATTAAACAGAGCCCCTGAAACTATTAGCTGTAGGTTGTGTGATTCCTCCAAAAGCTTAAAATTAAGGTTTCTATATTATTTATGTATTATATGTATAACAATGATATGATTTACATTTTGTTGTAGCTGTTATTTATTTCAAGTTGCAAGAGTACCCTCATGTGGTGTACTTGAGAGCTGCAGACATATACAAAGACATTATAAAGGGCTAAAACTAAAAGGGCAATATTTCGTATTTTAGGCAACGCAGTGGCGCAGTAGGTAGTGCTGTTGCCTCACAGCAAGAAGGTCGCTGGTTCGAGCCTAGGCTGGATCAGTTGGCGTTTCTGTGTGGAGTTTGCATGTTCTCCCTGCATTCGCGTGGGTTTTCTCTGGGTGCTCTGGTTTACCTCACAGTCCAAAGACATACAGTACAGGTGAATTGGGTAGGCTAAATTGGCCGTAGTGTATGTGTGTGAATGAGTGTGTATGGATGTTTCCCAGAGATGGGTTGCAGCTGGAAGGGCATCCACTGCATAAAACATATGCTGAATAAGTTGGCGGTTAATTCCGCTGTGGCGACCCCAGATTAATAAAGCGACTAAGCCGAAAAGAAAATGAATGAATTTCATATTTTTGTTCAGTAAAAGTGTCAACCAAATACTGTATCCTCCTGGTCTTTACTGAGAAAACTGGCCTGTGAATCCATACCAGATCACAAGCAGAGAAACTAAAGAAAGAGTCTTTAACACTCCATTTATGGTCAGTCGCCATAACAGGAAACTCATTTATAATTTGCAATTCTGACTTTATAACTCGCAATTCTGACATTATAATTGTTTTTACGTTGTATTTATATATCTATGGGCTTCCATAGATTACTGTATACTTGCCTGATTTCTCTTATTATTTTCAGAATTTTAGAAATCATGTCATGTGTGTTTTCCAAAAGCTGTTTAGAATGAAAATGACCGAAGCCAGAACAGCGTTCAGTTTTGAATTTGACTTTCCACCTCTGTTGTTTTATTTGTACATAATAATATGCAATACTTCATACATAAATATGTTCATGACATCACCTATTTTGTAGTAAGCATAAAAAGTATTTTTTATATAACAATACCATAATTATCAATACCATAAATATCACTGTCGGATCACAGCAAGAAGATCACTGGTTCAAGTTTTGGCTGGGTCAGGTGACGTTTCTTCAAATCAAATCAAATCAAATCAAATCACTTTTATTGTCACATCATCAGCAGCACGTGTGCTATGATGAGTGAAAAGCTTAGGTGCTGGCTCCAGACAGTGGAAAATACAGATAGTGCAAATACAACAACAGTGCAAAAAAACAGACAGTGCAAATACAACGACAGTGCAAAATACAGACAGTGCAAAATACAGACAGTGCAAATACAACGACAGTGTAAAATACAGACAGTGCAAAATACAACAACATACTCACAAGAAAGAAACAAAACAGTGTAAATTTGGCAATGTGACAGTGATGCGTACGATGGATAGGTGTACACATAGTTGTAGGCAGTATTGTTTAAGTATGGATTGGTTAAAGTGCAGTGCATGCTACATCTTTATGGTGTGCAGTGTGGGGTATGGGAGAGTTTGTGTGGGGTGTGTTAAGTGTTCATCAGCCTGATGGTCTGAGGGAAGAAACTTTCCTTCAGTCGGCTGGTGCGTGACCGAATGCTGCGGAACCGTCTGCCTGAGGGTAGCAGAGAGAAAAGTCTATGGCTTGGGTGGCTGGAGTCGCTGATGATTCTCTTGGCTTTCCTCATGCACTTCCTGGTGTAGATGTCCTGGAGGGAGGGAAGCTCACCTCCTACTACACGTCCAGCAGTTCGCACAATCCTATGTAGACCTTTGCGATTGCTGCTGGTGCTGTTTCCGTACCAGGTGGTGATGCAGCCAGTGAGGATGCTCTCCACAGTGCAGTTGTAGAACGAGCGGAGGATGTGGGGGCTCATTCCAAACCTCCTGAGGCGCCTGAGGAAGAAGAGGCGTTGTTGTGCCTTCCTTAACACTGCGTCTGTGTGAGCAGTCCATGTCAGATCCTCAGCGATGTGTACTCCAAGAAACTTGAAAGTGCTGACTCTCTCCACTGGTGTCCCGTTGATGGTTATGGGAGTGTGTTCATTCTTCTCTCTCCTGAAATCCACCACCAGCTCCTTGGTTTTGCTGATGTTGAGTGAGAGGTGGTTTTCCTGACACCACTGCGTCAGAGTGTGCACCTCCTCTCTGTAGGCCGTCTCATCATTATCTGTGATTAGGCCCACCACCGTTGTGTCATCAGCAAATTTAACGATGACGTTGGAGCTGTGTTTGGATGTACAGTCATGTGTGTACAGGGAGTACAGGAGTGGGCTGAGAACACAGCCCTGTGGAGCACCAGTGTTGAGGATCAGTGTGGATGAGGTGATGTTGTTCATTCTGACCACCTGGCGTCTGCTTGACAGGAAGTCCAGGATCCAGTTGCACAGAGAGCTGTGTAGGCCCAGAGCCTGGAGCTTCACCACCAGCTTGGCAGGCACTATGGTGTTGAATGCTGAGCTGTAGTCCACAAACAGCATTCTCACATATGTGTTTTTGTTTTCCAGGTGAGACAGAGCAGTGTGCAAGGTGAAAGCAATTGCATCATCAGTGGAGCGGTTGTTTCTGTATGCAAATTGCAGAGGGTCAGTGTTCGCGGGCAGTACAGAGCAGATGTGATTTTTAATCAGCTTCTCAAAGCATTTGCTGAAGATGGGTGTCAGTGCAACCGGACGCCAGTCATTCAAGCATGTGGTTTTAGCTGATTTCGGTATTGGCACAATAGTAGCTGTCTTAAAGCATGTGGGAACCACAGACCGAGAGAGCGAGAGGTTAAAGATGTCCGTGAAAACCCCCGCTAGCTGGTGTGCGCATGCTTTAAGTACACGTCCAGGGATGCCATCTGGGCCCGTAGCTTTTCGGATGTTCACGCGACGGAAAGATCTCGTTACATCCGCTACAGAAACAGTGAGTGTGCTGGCGGTTTCTGTATCGGCCGCGGGAGCGCGCTGTGTGTGCGCGCTGTCCTGGGCTTCAAAGCGGGCATAGAACGAGTTGAGCTCGTCCGGGAGAGACGCGGCAATGTTCACAGTGGTGGATATGTTGCTTTTAAAGTCCGTGATGTAATTAAGTCCCTGCCACATGCTCCTTGCGTTATTGGTGTTAAATTGACCCTCTATCTTGTCTTTGTATTGACGTTTTGCTGCTTTGATCGTTTTCCTGAGGTTGTAGTTTGCTTGTTTTTGTTCCTCAGCATTTCTGGATTTATAGGCGGAAGTTCGCACTGATAGGGCTGTTCGAACTTCGCCGTTGATCCATGGTTTTTGGTTGGGGTAGATACGGACAGTTTTTGTTGGGACCACGTCTTCTATGCACTTTCTGATGAAGCACGTAACTGTGTCTGAGTCTGTGTCACGTAACTGTGTCTTTGTGGCGTTTGCATGTTCTCCACGTGTTCATGTGGGTTTTCTCTGGGTGCTCCCCCACAGTCCAAAGGCATGTTTTATACAGTAGGTGAATAAATCAGAGAAGCTGAAGGAAAGTGAGTAATTTACTTTATTTTTTTTAAAAAGTAAACTTTTAACCACTTCCCTCAGGACCCCAAAACACTGCAAGTTAACTGCCAAAACACATAAATGCTTTTCTATTTTATTTAGAAACTGCATTGTGTAAATTTTCCCTTTGTTTTAATAATAAAACACTCCATAGCAGTAGAATCTTTTCCTTGGAGTAATTAAAATTTACACAGCAGTTGAGAAAATAAGCGGTCAACTTAATCTGTCAACACTGCTATTTCCCCCAGTACAGTTGATATTTTATCTTGGTCTCAATTTATTATTTTAAATTGAGCTCCATTATCATATTCCTATTGCTACAAACACCCCTTAACCATCATCAAATGACCGTAGCGTATTTTCATTCAGTTTCAGTTACTGACCTGCTCTTCAGCTGAGGCTATCTCTTCTTTACCTTCTCACATTGGGAATGATCTTCTGGACCTGGTTTTGATGGATCACGACCCTGAGCTTTACCTTGCAGACCTGCAGGCCTTAGAGAGAGCGAATCTGCTGTCTGCCTCGTGTGTTGTGTTGATAAACAGAGCTCTGACGCCTGGAGCTCAAGGCCTTCTGGAGTATGTGAAAGCCAAAGCCCAGAGCTTCAGTGCTGGCAGACAGCTTGATGACTTCATGGAGTTAGGCTGTCATATGACTGCTGAAAATGAAGGGTCTAAGAGATGCACGAATGAGTCCTGAAACATGAAAAATAGCTCATTGTTTTGCTCTTCTGGTTCCATTGTTCTGAAGGCAAGTTTTTGAATGGATTTTTTTGTTAAATTCATGACAAATAACAAAAATTAAGGATAATTATGTGACTTTAACACTGTAAAAAAAACATAGACTCAGCTTAAAATATTTATGCAACTTGTAAATTGTGGCATACCACAAGGTTTAGTTTTAGGTCCAATATTGTTTATAATTTACATCAATGATATGTGTAAGATATCAATGTTGTTTAAGTTTATTTTATTTGCAGATGATATGAGTATTTTTTTGTTCTGGGGATAATTTGCCAAAACTTATATAGTTGATTAAAACAGAAATTAATAAATTGAAATTGTGGTTTGATGTAAACAAATTGTCATTAATTATAAGTAAAACAAGGGTTATGTTATTTGGGAAGTTAAAAAGTAGTCATAATATAGATTTACAAATTGATAATGAAGTTCTAGAAAGAGTATATGCAATTAAGTTTCTCAGTGTTGTTTTGGGTCCTAAAATTAGTTAAAAACCGCAAATAAATAATGTGATATCAGAATTACTAAAAACTGTAGCAATAGTGTATAAAGCAAGATTTATCCTGCACAATAAATCAATGTATACAGTATGTTATATAACACACTTATGTTGCCATATATGAGTTATTGTGTTGAAATTTGGAGGAATACATATAAATCTAATTTACAATCGCTATGTACAATGCAGAAAAAAGTAATTAGACTGTTTAGAAAATGCGGGGTATTTGGATTACACAAATCCTTTATTTTTAAAATTGAAGATACTTAAGTTCAATGATTTGATTAAATTTACAACAGCACAATTTATGTTTGAAGCTAGGAATAAATTACTTCCGAAATGCATACAAAAGGTTTTTGAAGAAAGACAAGGGGGATGTAATCTGAGAGAAGAACAAAATTTTAGGAGATTGAAAACAAGGACAACTTTAAAAAGTTTGTGTATGTCTGTATGTGGCGTGAAATGATGGTCTCAAAAAATGTCAGGATATTAATCAATTTAAAAAGCTGTATAAATGTATATTATTAAAGGAATATAATGATGAAGGTGATTGAAAAGCATAAAATGAGAAAAGTATGATGAAATTGTAGTTAATGGCTATTTGTAGTACTATGTTTTGTTTTTTGGGGGGATCTATGTTATAAAATGTAAAGGTACAAATAGAATCAAACATACAATATGTCAAATGCCAAAAGGATAAAATATGTCTTATGTAAAAAGAAGACATAAGTAAAAGAAGAAATAAGTAATAGACGAATGATGTGTGTGGTAATGGGCTGGGAAAATAATAAGCTTGTGCTTCATCCTGCTTTATTTTCGACCATGTTAAAATGTTTTGTTTTTTTGTTGAAGATATTTTATGTATGATATTTCTGTTCAAAAATAAATAAATCAAATCAAAAATCTTTTTACTGACTCAACTTAAATTGAGTCAACTGCAGCAAGTAGCCTTACAATTTTAGGTTGTCAACTTTTTTTTTCTTTTTGCAGTGAAGGAATAGTTCACCCATGATTAAAAATTACCACATAATTTACTCACCCTCAAGCCATCCTTAGTACATATGACTTTTTTCTGTCAGACAAACAAAGTCAGAGTAGTTATACATGTTGTCCTGGCTTTTCCATGCTGTATGGTGTTGGATAGTGGCTTTTTTAAAGCTTCCAATAGCGCATAAAAATTCAATTATTCAAAAATTAATGTCTATTTCTATAGCACTTTTACAATGTAGATTGTGTCAAATCAGCTTAACATAGAAGTTCTAGTAAATTAAAACTGTGTTGGTTCAGTTTTCAGAGTTTAAGTTCGATTTAGTTCAGTTCAGTGTGGTTTTTAATTTTCACTGCTGAAAGTCCAAACACTGAAGAGCAAATCCATCGATGTGCAGCTCCACAAGTCCCAAACCAAGCAAGCAAGTGATGACAGTGGCGAGGAACAACTTCACCAATTGACGAAAGTGAAGGAGAAAAAAAACTCAATATAAGCCAGGCTCAGTTGGGCCTGACCATCTCTCCTCTGGCCAAACTTCCTGTTCCGTCTAGGCACCAGAGGCTGGAGAACGCTGGACGTCCATCATGGTGAAACTGCCGGTGTGAGTAGGCCCACGGGATCAAAGCGAAGACTCATCTGTCCCTTTGGTCTTTCAGTAATTAGTCTCGTGCTCTCCTCTCCTCCGTGACCGCAACAGTATCAGCTCAGGATATGGACTGGCCCAGGATTATGGATACCTTGGCATCATTTCTTCACAGGTGACAGATGAGTCCTCTAGAGGCCTCGGAATGAGTATCCCCAGGTGGAAAACAATGAGCATAGCTGCTGTTCATAGTGTATTTAAACATGAAATGCAAAAATTAAGTGCTATAAATGAAGATAGTAGTTATATAAGCAAACATATGAAGCATATTAGTGTTTCTAACAAACTGTCTGGTGCATTAAGACAGGATAAGTTTGACCTACAGGTGGTTTGCCAAGCTCACTCACCTGCATGGAGCACACTCATGCATCATATCATTATGTGATGCATTGTGTGTAGGCTTTACTAAAAAATAGGTCTTTTATCTTATTTTGAACTGAGAGAGTGTGTCTGAGCCTTAGACATTATCAGGAAAGCTATTCCAGAGTTTAGAAGCCAAAAATGAGATGGCCTGACCACCATATCACTTTTGTTTTTAAGGGCTGTGACTGTGTGAGTATTTCAAGTGAGTTTAAAGCCTTTGAGAACAATGGCATTATAACATTTGTAGCTTTAATAAAGTTATTTGTATATAT
>CAIGQZ010000690.1:16510206-16535596 GCA_903798205.1 Danio tinwini
GAGGACTTGTGCAGCCTAACAGCGTGTAGTGATGTATTCACTTGCACTATGAGAGAAAAATAACAAACATAACAAAAAGCAATGAAAATTAATCGACCAGCCTCTGTGTATACATCACAAACAGGCTTTAGATCACAATCTTACAGTTACATCATCAAGATTCATTAGTTAAATGAAATTTGACACTCATTAATTCACCGCATACACTTGTGTGACCTACCGCCGCTGAATCTCATGTAGACTGGGGAGAAGCAAAGCGCGCGCACTCCCCAAATCAACATGGAGACAGGAAACCCCAAATATGGTCATGACAAGTGGAATCACAAAACAACGAACATTTTTACCCTTGTTTTACACCTGCTACATATGGGTGCTAAAATAATATAGTGTACAGTGTGTTCTGCTGAAATTGGTAGTATGTGTACATGGATGTTCTCATCCTAAAGGATCAAATTATATTGCCACTGTAAATGAACTGAAATGAAGCTAAATTCTGTCCCGTCTTAATCTCTGTCTCTGATAAACTGTGGTTGATGAAATGATCAATGACAGTTCCCTGATCTCATCAGAGAATGCTGTTCTTCATTCTATTCTTCATCCTCCTCTTCTTGTTTCTCTTAAGGTCCTCCGCCTCGTCGTCCACTGTCTTTCTCTTTCCAGCACTCCTTATTCTCCATTGTTTACATATATATTTTTTTAAAACCAATAACTTGACCTTTGACTTATTTACAGGTCTTTTCTAAAACCATGATTGGCTGGTGATCCATGAGTGAATGTGAGGCACTTTTTTGAGTTATTTGAGATTTTTAATGTGTTAATTGGGGAGTTTTAATGTGTTAATTAGAGTATGAAAGTACAAAATTGAAAACTGATTAAAAGGCTGAAAATTATTGTATGGGTTTGCAGATTTGGTGTGTGGTTTGATGTGTGGTGGTCAGGTTTCAGAAATTGTGCAACAAGAAATGCTTTTTGTGTGTAAGCAGTTGACAAAAAAAGTGGTACAGACCTTTAGTTTCTGAAGTTTTTTTTTCTTTTTGTGAATAATTTGTTCACAGTTGTTTTTCTGAGTGTGAGACGATAACATTATTAAGTTTTGAAAAACACCTAGATATCTTAAAACTCTTGACAAACTTAATGCAAATCTCTGGAGTTCTTATGCATCTATGCATAGTAGAATGAGTCATTTTCCAAAAGTGGACATGTGGGTTTGATTCTTTGGGAAATTGCTTTGTGAACAATATAAACCACATGTAGTAGTGTGATTAAGAATATGGTAGAGTAACAGAAAATTACAACAACCAGGAGTATATAGATTAAAGCCCAAAATGCAGTAGCCGACATACTTAAAAAAACATAACAATAAATGCATGGTATGAGCATATAATATTGTGTTAACAGACATGTCTTATAATATGTTTTTGTTTGTTTGTTTGTTTTGCTTTGCTTTTTATTGATGAATTCTATTCATCTATGTGTAACTTACTAGAAATAACGCATTTGTAAGTTAAAACACTGCTGCTCAGTACAAGATTCCTGAAGAAATGAGGAATGATGAATTCAGAATATGGATTAGTGTAAAGATTAAAAGCACACATATTTGAAATCATTAGTTTTAAACGATAAAGCACCAAAAACAAACATGACCAAAAAAACCTGAAGATCCCTTTATTGGTTGCAAGCATTTTGAGCAATATTTTGGATCAATGGAGGACTCTAGCGCCCCCTGAAGGAATACAAATCTATATTTTCATATTTATTCTATCGCAATAAAACATAAAATATAAGGATGGGATAGAGTAGACGAGATATGATAAATTTAAATTGTAAAAATATTATTATAATAATTCTCATATAGCAGTACGTGCTTTAGCCTTTAGCAGCCTTGAAGTTTGACCGTGAAGTCACGTGATGAGTTGCAGTAACGTGACTGTCTAAAACAAACGGGAAGTTCGTGATTCACTCTCATACTAAAGCTGTTTAAACCTTATTCTTTCTAGAAGAAACGCCGTTGGAAGACGTTCACTGACAACGGCTAGAAGTCAACGTTTATCGCTGTCGGTGCTCCGTTATCGGTGTTTTATCATCCGGTAAGTTTGCAGGTCATGGTGGTTGTTTATACTCGTGTTTTGTATGCTGGCTACATAGTTTAATATATAATTTGCCGTGTGTCTACATAGCTAATCTTTTGTTTAATGATAATGAAGTCATGTAATTTGCTTAATGAGTGTTATGAGTTTATGAGTGAGGACAACGAAAATGAAACTTTGTAGTGCTAGCATGCAAATGAAGAGAGAAATGAGCCATTGTTCTGATATGAACTGAGGGTTTGTAATGGATTCAATCATTTAAAGTAGTTTGTCAGATTATGCAGTGGAATTCATCTAAAAAGAGGAACTTTAGCATTGATTTCAGAGTTTATTAACGCCAGGCTGGATAGAAATGATTTTATTGGGCTAAAGTCACATTCCTTCATTTTTTTAAGGTTACAATTTGTTACATGCTACTTTACATACTTAAAATATATACTTGCATGTAAGTATGACTTCATATATTAATATATTATTTAAATAACTGTGAACAATGTTGTACTTTGATAGTCATTTGCTGCTAATATGATTTTACTATTTAGAATGTGCAAAGAACACTTCACAAAGGTGAAAGTCTGAATGTGTGAATATAAAATCAACTTTACCTCAATAATAACGACTTATATGATTTCGCATTCAGTAAGCTAACATTTGGGAGAAAACTCTTTTAAAGCATGCCCATTTATGTCCATCACATACTAAAGAAATTAGCTGTCAAGACCTGTGAAGATGCATGTGATCAAAAGGAAATCACATGTCTAGATGCCACCTCTACAGTCAAACGTCCCAGAAAGTGTTTGTGAAAATTGTGTTTGATAAATATACTGTTTGAACATTACAGAGGCCATGACTTGAAAAAAGCAGAAATGCTCAACATGGGTAGTTCACAGATAACATTTTTTTTTCTATTTTAGATTTAAAGTTTACATGACTGTGTAAGGCAGGGGTGCCCAAACCTTTTCTTATGAAGGGCCAAAATCCAAACTTGATTGAGGGTGGTGGGCCGAAGCTAAATAAACCAAACTGTATTATATTAAAGATGCCATGTTAACTTCCTAATTTAATAATATTAACAAATACATAGAGAAAATGCTTTAACTGTATCAATAGTTTTATATATGAGCAATTCCATGCAAATGTCAACCTTGCCATGAAAAAATTTACATATTCGCCAAAATAGCAAAACCGTTTCTGCGTTTTTTTGTGTAGCCTTGTATTTTACAGTGCTTTAAAAATACTCAAAAATGTTTCTGTCAATGTTTTCAAATAATTATATTTGATTTACAAAAGTCACACAAGTGGCAATTTCACATCTGTCACATCCATAACAGAGAGATGTCACATCCATAACAAAGCTTTTTCCTTATAAATGCAAAAATATTTAATAAATTAAAATCAATCCTTTTTGTTCTATAGAGAGCCAACTCTTACCCTTTTGATTAGCATTGTTTCTTATGGGATGTGCAGTTTAATTAACAGAATTTCTACTAAGTAAAACCATAAGCAATGGAGTTCAATGTTTTTTTATGCACAAAAACTAAAAAAATATCACTCGATAGTGAAATATATGCGTCTGGCATGGGTCGGTATAAGTTTCAGATGGTATGATAACCTTAGATAAAAAAAATACCATGGCTTCACGGTATTGTGATTACTGTTCTAAAATAAGTTCTTTTTAAGTGTCTGAGTAAAAAACATGTTAGGCTAAATAATTAAAATAAATCATTGGTTTCAGAAACATATATTTATTTACAACACATAAAAAAAATTAAAAAAAGAACAAAAAACCCTACATATACTTTAGGAACAGAGGTATTAAAACCTTGACTTTTTCAAACCACTATAAACCCTGAAAATGGTTATCGTCGCATGCCTATATGTGTCCTAATAGTGACTCCATATTAGGAAAAACAAGTACTATGGAAGTCAGTGGCTACTGCTTTTTCAGAATAGCTTCTGTTGTCTTCAACAGCAAAATAAAAAGCCAGGTTAAGTAAATGATGACCATTTTAAGCTTTGGACAAACTAGCCCTTTAAATGGTCTTACAATATGACAGATGTACACATTCCATGTCCTTTCAATTAAAATGAGCACATTTTAACAAAATACACAATAAAAGAGAGAGAGAGAGAGAGAGAGAGAGAGAGAGAGAGAGAGAGAGAGAGAGAGAGAAAAATGCTGTTAAAATGCTTAACGTTTAACATTATTTTACAACCATCATTTTAGTTGAGATGACAAACATTTTTATGTAATTTATGCAGAAAATTTAATGTTTTTTAAGGGGGGCTTTAGTTTGCCTCACATAACCCATGATTTTAAAGTCATTTTGTCAAGGTGAAATTATGAAATGTGGAAAAACCCCAGAGAGGAACAAAGACTCATGTTCACATTTTCTGACTCAAAGCAAAAGAGGAAGTGCTTTGTCTTTTCATACAATAATTTTATGAATGCATCCCATTTCCAGAAGCAGAATAACCTGATGTTGCCTTATATTGTACATTTGTGATTTCATGAGATTATCTGTATTCCATGGTTACTTCATGACATCTCTATTTATGATTGTTTATTTATGTACATTTCTTTCCACTGTATGTCCTCGCATGTAGCAGAATTGACAATAAAGCTCAACTTGACTTGACTCTGTGTGAATTTCAGGTCATGGGGTCTCTTTTCCGCAGTGAAGAGGTCTGTCTGGTACAGCTTTTCCTCCAGTCTGGATCGGCTTACAACTGCGTCAGTGAACTGGGAGAGCTGGGAATAGTGGAGTTCAGAGATGTGAGGATTTCTGTTCACTATTCTTAAGTTTATGCTTCGTTTATTAAACAACCTACCTTTAGGTTACTTTTAACCAGTCAGATTAGTATTAAATTATAATTTAATTATTATATATATACAATTTTATTTAGTGTCTGACTCATTAAGTATTGCATTTTAAAATACAGATTTATTTTAACATGCGAACCGCAGCATACAGAACATGGGCCTTTTAAAAGAACAACTTCATGCACCTGCGCTTCCAACAGCATAGAAAAAAAATAATAATAAATAAATAAATAAATAGGCCTGCCTAATATATTTTTCACTTGCATTACAAATTTAGATTAAAACGAAAGTAGTGATTGAATCCTTTTTAAGAACCAGCATATGCTGGTAAACATATGAAGAAAAAAACAACAACATAAGATCGGAAAAATCAAATGTTTTTTTTTCCGTCAAATAAAAATAATGGGCACGAATTTAGAATAGTTGTTTAAGCTACATATTATGACTTCTATTAAAAATAAATTTTAGAATCTATTCCATTTGAATGTTGTATGTGTTCTTTTCTTCAAGCTTTAAAAGCCATGAATTTATTTTTAAGTTAATTATTTCGTTTCAGGGTTTTAGTAGGACTAATCGAGGAATGAATTATTGATTTCATAATTAATTATTAAAGTATAACATTAATTAAAACAAGGATATGCATTAATAAGACATGGTCGTGGAAGCGAGTTTGTAATTGGAATTATGCCCAAAGCTCCATAGTTTAAAATAGGCTAACAGTCAGTTAAACTATAGTACAAGATAACACACACAGCTGTCTAAATAAATAGGCTATAAAATACACAGTTGATCGCTTTGGCTTGCTATAAAATGCAGTTTCTCTGTTTGAAATCTTAGCTAAATCCAAATGTGAACGCGTTCCAGAGGAAGTTTGTGAATGAAGTGAGGAGATGTGAGGAGCTGGAGAAAACATTTGGTGAGTCTGGCTGTTTTCTGTTGTACCTGCTGCATTACTTTGCATATCCTTCTAATAGTGCTGTGCATGAGTTATCTTTATACATTATTCCAAAGCGATCAGTTTTTACAAATTTCTAATTATTTATTTTTTTTTGAAAACAGAAAGTTTCAGCTTCCTCTGCCTTAGGAGCAATCATAAAGCCTTAAAAACCAATGTTTCGCAATAGCCAGATAACTATGCAGGTTTGGATATTTCTGCACATGAAGCGAGTTTTCTAAAATGTTTGCCAGTAGTTTATTGAGATTTAGCAAATATTAATAGATTTAGGAGGAAAAGGCTAAATATATCAAATAAAATCTGACAATGGGTAAGCAAAATAATCCTGTTTTGAGATTATTTTGCTTACTCTGTTGGTTGTTTGTTTTGCTTGTTTTATGAAAAAACTTATTAATTTTGACATTATTTCTTTAAACATGACTTTTTTGTTTTTTTGCTTGTCTAGAAAATGTTTCTTGATTAAAGTTGAGTTTTTAGATATTTGTACTAGAAACAAGACAAAAATATATAAGGAATCATTAGCCAAAAATATGTTGTATGGGTCAAAATATTTTATTTTATGCCAAAAATCATTAGTATATTAAAATTACATCATGTTCCATGATTATGTTTTGTACATTCCCTGCTTAAAATACATCAAAAACAAAATTGCTTATTAGTAATATGCATTGCTAAGCACTTCATTTAGACATTTTTAAAGGCAATTTTTCTCAGTATTTAGATTTTTTTTGCACCCTCAGATTCCAGATTGACAAATTGTTGTACAAGCTAATGAAAAAAAAGTTTTCCATTAAACGTATGGTTTATTTGGATATTTAGCCGAGATGTACTCAAGTATTAATAATTGTCGTCCAAGGTCACAAGTAAGAATATAACATTGCTTCATACAAAGAGCACTATGTAGAGCTTGTTAAAAGGAAACTTGCATAGCATACCCTATAATTAATGCTTGTAACTTTTTACCACAACTTTAAATAACCCATTTAAATACTCTAACCACTTTCGATTCAAACATCACTCATCAACAGATTGTTGCGGTTTGAATTCAGTTTGCTATATTCTTATGCACTTTCTACAAAATAAGAAAATAAAAAAAATATACACATTCAGTTAATAGTGACAGTAGCATATATTAGCTTGCAGAGCAGTATCAAAAAACACTTGGTTGAGTTTTGTACACCATTACCAAAGTAAAACAAAAACGTTTGTGAATAGCAATTTATGCTGGTTTGAATGTTTTTTTTTAACATTTATTTTTTTTGCTCCAGCATTTTTGGAACAGGAGATTAATCGCAGTCTCTCTCAGAAACTGCAGCCACCGATTCCCACCCCTCCAGCCCCTCAACCCAGAGAACTGCTCACCATCGAGGAGGAGAGCGAGCGCTTGGCCCGGGAGCTCAGGGAGGTTTGTCAATTTATTTTTCATTACTGTACTATATCTATGCATATGAAATTCATGTGGATGCTTGGTTTTTGCCATAAAGTAAAATAATAATAATAATAATAGTAATAATAATAATAATAATAATAATAATAACTATAATAATAATAATAATAATAAATCCTGTCATAATAAAGCTGATATAAATGAAAATAAATAAAGTAGCACTTTACAATGTCACATTAATTAACTTTGAAAGAGTAATAAATTTGTTATATTATTTGTTTGTCTTGGTAAGAAAAACCTATTTGAGACGTGTAAGAATATTTTGACTATAAAACATACATTTTAATAGAATGTGTATTTTTAAATGATGTTAGAGAACATTTTTATTCGGGAAGTACTTTAAGTGAAGTGTTTGAAAAGGTGCCCTCTGAAGCAATTTTAGAATATATATCTTTAATCAAACTAAAAGATTGTATATGACTCTTTTCAGTGTTGTTGTTACTTGTATACTTTTTGTTGTTTTTTACTATGTATGTTTGTTAAGAAAGTGATTTGATTGTATATTGTATATTTATTAGTTTATGTTTTTGCCATGAATATAGCCAATGCTGCTGATATGGCATTAAAACCTAAATAAATAAATAAATAAATAAATAAATAAGTTTGTCTTGGTAAACATTTTTGGATTTTTTATCACATATTAACTTTAAAAAATCTTTTCTAGTTTAAGTATTCATTTATTTGTGTTTATTAGTGTATATTTTTAGTGAAATGTATTTGCTATGAAAATAGGCATTGTTGCTGATATGGCAATAAATAAAAATGTAAGATATGACATGTTTGTCTTGGTGAACATTGGTTAATGAAAAATAATACTATAATAAAACTATTCATTGAGGGGTTTTAATATATATCGCAGAAAAACTAAATATCACAATGTCTGATTTTTCCAATATGGTGCAGCCCTAGATCTCACAGTTCTTCGAGTTTTGTTCCTCAGAATTGTGAGATTATATCTCTCAGAAGTGCAGGAAATATGCACAAAATTGCAAATATGAGCAGAGTTCCTTTTCTCTCTCTTAAACATGGTTGAAAACGGCATACAAATGAACTTCACTCGCTTTCTTAATGTTAATTAATTATTCTGAAATGTAAATTTAATTCCAGTGCTTCTTGTATGACGTGTATTTTCATTTGTACTGTCATTTTTCATCTTAAAGTGACAGTTCACCCCAAAATAAAAATAAAAAAACCTCACTATTTACTGACCCTTCTCTAGTGGTTCCAACTCTTTATGACTTTCTTTTTTTCTTTTGAACACAAAAGAACATGTTTTTAGGAACGTTATTAACCTTTGACCATTGACATTGATAGTAGATGTCAATGATTACCAGTTTCCAGCATTTTTCAAAATATCTTTGATTGAAAGAAGCTCAAAACATTGTGGCTTTAATTTTAGGTGAACTGCCAGTTAAGTTTTGTTTCAAGCTGTTATTTTTGTGCTTTCACACACATGTGCAGGTGTCCAGGAACCGAGACAGTCTGCGCTCTCAGTACACACAGCTGTGTCAGTACAGAGGGGTTTTAAAACAGACACATTCCCTCACAGCCTCACAGGTAGGAACAGTGATTTTTCTGTCACAATTTCTCCATTTCCACATGTGCATTAATCAGTGTGGTTCACATGAGCATGTTTTTATGTGTCACTGGCCCCTCTGGTCTCGTTCGAGCCAATGGGCCTGGCAGAGAACCGACAGGATGTCAGGCTAAGCTTTGTAGCCGGTGTGGTTCATCCATGGAAAGTGCCCGCTTTCGAGAGGCTGCTATGGCGTGCTTGTCGGGGTTACATCATTGTGGACTTTCATGAAATGGAAGAAAAACTCGAACACCCTCATACTGTGAGAACCAAATCATAAATGATTATTATTAGGTTTGTCTTGTGATGTATGTGTATGTTGCATTACTTGTATAATGCATAAGATTAGGTTGCTTATATTGCACTGTATGAACACATGCAGTGCAGCTTTTAAAAATACTCATTAAATATAATGATTAGTTGTGTTTTTTGTTTTTCCTCAGGATGAGCAGTTGCAATGGACCGTGTTTTTAATCTCATTCTGGGGTGATCAGATCGGTCAGAAAGTGAAGAAGATCTGTGATTGGTAAGTGATTTGTGTCCTCAAAGCAATAGGATGGAAATTATTGATATATTAAAAGGTCATGAAAAAGTTGTTTATAATTTTTTTTTTCAGTTAATCTCAGTGCTAAATCTGTTTGGTTTCGGATTGTATTTAAGTGTTTATCATAAAAGTGATTTCTAAACAATATGCTTGTTAAAGTAAATGTAATAACATTGTAATAGCTTGTAATAACAGTTGCATTTCCTTTAGCCCTTCAGATTGTCCCAATTTTTTATTTTGAATTGGAAATATGCTTAATGGACATGTTAGTTACACAAACATTTTCATATATCTCAAAGTGTCCTTACAAACAAGTGGTTTTTCAGGTAAATGGAAAAAGGCATGTTATGCAGAAATGCCATCGGAACCATACATAAGTCACACGATTATTTTTAAATATGACTATGCGTTTTGTTTAGAAACTGACTTTTTTTAGTTATGATTCAACCCTTTTGAATTGTAATAGAATTTCAACAACAACAACAACAACAACAACAAAAGATTGATTTGGTTAACTTGGAAATTTGAATGAGCAGTTCATTAGTAAAACTGGGTGCTACAACCTCCCAGAAATGCCTCATATGAGGCTGCTTTCAGTTATTTTTCCTTTATAGGTGCTGTATGTAAGTTTTTGACTCTTGTAAAACATAAAAATACCATAATATGTTTGCAGATATTTAAGAAACATCCCAAGTGAACATACTTGTTTAACTGAAAAGCAATGCTGAAGTCAGATATTCTGCTTTGAAAATGGTTTTCCATGCCGGAACGCTGTCTTTGTTTAAGTAAAGTTAACCTGCAGAATGCCAGTTTAGCCAATTACATTTCAGCACTCCGGGTTGCCTTGTTGGAAAACGACGTATTTCATTCATTCATTCATTCATTCAGAAAAGCTCTGAAAGCATGTCCGTGACCAAAATGGACAGTTTCAGACATCGAGATGAGACTGATTCAGTTCCACATGAGGTTATTAATTAGCAAATGATATAAATATTACAAACGTAAACATTAGGTGAGCAAGTTACATTGTAATCTCGTGTTCTAACAACGCACAAATAGCAGTGTGGCTGTTTGCACCAGACGAAACACGACAGAAATTTAAATACAGCCTTTCAGAAGCAAAGAATATGCACGCACTCACGAAATGGTAAGGTTTAGAATCTATTCAAACTCACATTGTTATCATTTAGCACTGAATAAAACACACAAGGCTTATCTGAGGTGCACTGTCATAGGTTTCACATGTTCAGCTAAGCTGTTTCTAATATATATATTCGAGGTGTTGGTTAGAACTAAAACTCCTTTAAATATGAAAAATATTCCTTCTATCGCGTGTCGTAGCTTTTATTTAGAACCTGGTTTAAATCACTCGCTCCTGTACTCAATCTGGCATCCCACGTGTGCGTTTATTTTGATTTAGGAATGCAATACCTAGTTCAACCACTGGGTGTCAAACTTACATACTGCACCTTTAATGAAATAAATGGCTGCATTATATGTAAAGTTACCAACAGCTGTCATCATGATTTTTGGAATTCATTTTTCGGGAGAAGAAAACAGGGTTCCAAATGGTCATGGAATTTCGAGAATAGCATTGAACGGTAAAAGGTCTATTTCTGACATTGGAAGTCAGGGATTTTACCTTTTTATAGCAAAATGTTAATGGTTTGGCTACTTTTCAGCTCCATTTTATTTCTTGTTTATTTATTATGTTTATCAACTGGCAATTACCTAAGTTAAATCTAGTTACCAGACTCTATCTGTTATCTAAGCCAAACATGTCTGGTAATTATACATTTTAAAGTAAAGTAAAAGTACTATTGAGTTCTAAAATGTGGAAAAGGGAGCACTTCGAAGACTTGTAAAAAGTACCTCACAATTTTCTGTTCAATTATCTATTGATGCTCTTATAGTGGCTATTAAAGTGCTACAAAATAATTTTCAAGCTAAAACCATTTTAAAATTATGCAAAACACAACAACAGTCTGTTTTTCAGTTCATTATAGCTTATAGGAAATACAGCTTTTTAGTTAGTGAAAGTCAAAATAAAAAACTTTAGCCACCTAACTAGACATTGGTTAATGAAAATGCCATCATTGTGCAATATCTTTTTATCTACCTTCAAGAAAAGATCACTAAAGCTGTAATGGGAACCAGATTTCTGTATCAATAAGTGTATCATCATTATTATGACTAGTAGCAGTTGTTGTTGCTGTAGTAATCACTTCATTATTTACTTTTTTACTTGCAATCACTTTGTATGTAAATTCAATGCAGTAGATATTACAAAAAACTCATTGTATTAAAATTGTGACATGTCATTTTGTGAGTTCACCATTAGTGCTGTCTTACATTTGAATATAGTAATCAACAATACAGCTTGCTTTTTATTCAGTTATGCTCTCTTCCTTGTATTTATAGCTTCCACACACAAACATTCCCTTACCCTGAGAACCAGGCAGAGAGAGAGGAGACTCTCAATGGACTCAGAGGCCGAATTGAAGACATCAAATCAGTATGTATACTTTTTTTTACTTCCATTTTGAAATTTTGACTCTAGATATGTAGCTCACTGAATGTTCAGAACTGGCAAAAAGGAGATTATATTGTTCAAAACACAAGTTATATCATCGTGTTGTGTTTGTGGTTCTGTTTTATTCCCAAACTCTTTCTTTACAGTTGTTTCTTAAACTGATTTGACTGAAAAACTTGTTTAAGTAATAGTGCTGTCAAGAGTAGTACTAAACTAACTAGCCCTTGTGTGTTGTCTTGTGGCTGTAGGTGATGGGTGAGACGGAGCAGTATATGCAGCAGTTGCTGGTTCGAGCGCTGGCTCGTCTGCCGGAGTGGGTTGTGCAGGTTCAGAAGTGCAAAGCTGTGCAGACGGTGCTGAATCTCTGCAGCCCGTCTGTCACTGATAAATGTTTGATCGCAGAAGCCTGGTGTCCCGTCAGTCAGCTGCCCGCCCTGCAGAGTGCCCTGAGAGAGGGAGGGGTGAGATAACACTTTCACAACAAAAGATGATATAGTTTCTGCCACTAGAGTTGAGTGCCTAAACCACTCTTAGTTGGGTAAACTTCTATAGTGATAAAAGTATGTGAAATATAAATTTCACATGATGATTTTATTTTCCAACAGAAAGTGTAATGTAGAGAGATTTCATTTTATTTATAGAAAGAAATATGTCAGCATTAAAGGTGCAGTAGGTGATCTGGCAAACTGCTAACCGGTTAGCATATTATCTTTGGACAGCAGGGAAAGGACTGTGTTCCAAAGCCACGCCTCCTGAAATCGCGAACGCACGCATGGCGACATGACAGCAGACAACCCACTAGTTCATGTCATTCGCCAGTTAGAAATGTAGTTAGTGGTTGGCCGGCGGCGTGCAGGAATTACACTTGTTACAAAGCCACACTTACATGCTATTTCAGAGCGAATATTCAAAGTAGCATGGTAAACAGTATAGGGAGCAGGGCTCTGAACCGGTTCAAGAAACGGAAACGAATTACTTTTTGCAGGAACAGAAACGAAAAACGAATACAAGATTAACTTTAATTGCTCTGAACAGAAACGTTTACAGTCAACCGGTTAATAACGTTATTTTATTGTTCTCTTTTATTATATGAATTTGTGAGACAAAAACCATTTATTTAAAGTGCGTGAACAAATGCAACGTAAAATGGCCACGAAGCAGACGTGATAAGTGAGAGTCGTTTCTGATACGACGAGCTTGTCTTAAAGGTTACAGAGAACCTGCTCTTTCATGGACAAAGGTATGTTTCAGTTTAAGTTATTGTTAACTTGTATTTGTACTAAATGAATTATTCATTGTTGATTGTTTTTAGATGGGTCTCCATAAAGAAAATCCTTTTGTTAATATTTCCTATAATTATTCCTATCTGTAATAGCCTATTGAAGGATGAGGGGCAGATCATAAACATGATAGATAAAGTTTTGAATGATATGACATATTATCAACCCACCTAAGCATTTTCCATTCAGAGAATTACAGTAATTAATAGCTTAGTCCTTATAAACAATCCATTAATAAAATACATTATTTACAAGGCTACTGAAGAATTAACCGAATATGCAATATGATCTGCAAAATGATCACAGTGAAATGAGGCAAGCACTCGTTTTTATATAAACTATAAATGTCTGGCCGTGATGCATATTTAGGCATATGCCAGTCTATAAAAATATAATATACCTTGAAACACTTTCATAATAATAATAATAATATTTTAGAGGAAGCATATGTAAAGTTTGCACAACCAATGTTTGGTCTTCTTAACCCATAATTAAAAGTCATGTAGCCTACTTTTTGATTACTTGACCCGCAGATTAACGGCAGCACTAGCGGACATAAACGAGATCTGTGCATAACAGGGTTTTATGTGTCCCCAGTATGCAATCAGGGACGCGTCTCACAGCTCAAAGCATAATTTATTAAATGCCCATGCTTAATCGTCATCTATAAGGTCTATCAGTTTTGGGTTAGGCCTACCCACTATAAATCGATTGAGTAATCGTTAGCATCCCTAGTTTAATCAATTGTAAAAGTATAGTGTCTATGTTATTAAAATGCACACACAATCTATCAATTAATCTATCCAATACAGGGCTCTAGACTAACGTTTTGCCTTGGTGCGCCTTTTTTCTTAGGTGCACCACGCACTGCATTGTATACAATTTTATATCTATATTAAAGATAAATAAGGCAAGAATATGAGAATAATACTTTTTATATTTTTACACCAGCAAAAATCTCTTGTGGTATGCACTTGTTTAATAAAAATCTTTGTAATTGTAACATTCAACATGCAATGAAGTGCCATCAAAAAAATAATAAAAATAAACAGCATAATCTTTTGTGTTTACAAGTAAAATTAAGCTTTATACTCTTTAGCCTATGCCTAAATCCAAAAAGCACTAAATGATTTATATATTTATAAAGTACACTAATTAAACTAAATAACTATATATTACGCTAAACAACTAAAATAGACTAAATAATCTTATCATCTAATTAAAACAAAAGTTATTTACAATGCCGCACCACTGACAACCATAGAAATCACAGAAACCGCAGTGAGCACTTCTTCAGAAGTTATGCTTTTCTTTTTTACTCTTAATTACTGTGCGTTTAATGTTAAATAAATCAATAATGAATAGACCTATAAGTGTATACTGTGTATGTGTGTGTGTGTTTCCACCAACTGTGTCTTTCATTACTGAAACAGCTTTCTTCCAAAACCAAAAGTTACTTTGTCTGTCTGGCAATATTTCTGCTTTCAATTGAATGAAATACCAATTTAGAAGAGCTTAGAGTCAAAATTTGCAAAAACTGTTAAAGAAACTGTGCAGCTGCACATTGAATCTGAGGGCTTATCTCCTCTCGCTCTTGCTCTCATCCAGACATCGACACCTAGACGCCACATAAACGTCAAGTCGCGAAACTGAGGTCAGGACCAGCTGAAGCCCTTGCAAAATGTCAAAACAGCACTGAAATTAACTAATTATTACGCTATAACTAACTTGCAGGTTAGTTATAGCGTAAAACGCCCATAATTATGCTCTAAACGGGGTGGAGTTACAACTTTTTTAGAAAAGAACCCCATCATTTCTTTGTGCAAATTATATTGTTTTACACGCATTTAAAAAAAATTAAATATTACTTTTAGTAAAAACATGCACTCGTTTTCCATATTAATTGAAATATATATAAATGGCACATATAGGGCCTATGCTTCCTTTTCTAATATTATTGAGAAGTTGAACATTACATATTCTATTCTAAAACATAAAATCACTTACAAAAGCCAACACTATTCTAATATAATATATAAATAAAGAAATAATGAGGCTATTTATAATAAATATATTTACTTTATTAATAATGTTAATATTATTAATAATGATGATGATGATGATGATGATTGTTGTTGTTGTTATTATTAATAATAAGTAGGATATTGTTTATTTATTTATTTATTTTTTGAAAAGTCTACTTTTACAATTTGACACATGTAAATCACTGCAGACATGTTCTAGCCACCAGGTCCATGTCATATACAGTACAGATACTTAATAAATAACCTAATATAAATTAAAAGCATTAACGTATGCTATGTTTTTTTATTTTCACAAGCTTTGGAGATGTAACATAAATTCCGCTTTTAAATAATAGCCTAGGTCATTGTAAACATGAAGATCGCTAAAACTGAACTGTAAAAATACTTTGAAAGCAAGTTACACCTAAGAGAGATGACTTTAATGCTTTTTTTATTTTTAATAATTCCAAGTTTGAATGTTCTAAACAAATAGGGCATGGGGGGAAAAGTGAGAATAGAACACAGACAGGAACTATGTTTCTAACTACAGCTCCAGAGGTGTCGTATCAAGTGCTCAAGTTTGCAACGCAGTTTGCGAATGTACGTTGGAGCAATGGGAAACAGCAAATCAACAAACTATGTTTGTAACGACGGAACTTGCGACCTTAGTTGGCTAACCATGGTTTTGGGAAATCACCCCAGAGCGAGTTTTTGTGCTACCAAAATACAGCGTTGCGTGCAATTCACGTTCAGTCAGGCGAAGTAAAGGTCTCATTGCATAGGATGTCAATCAAATTAATCAAGCTCTAGCCACGAATAAAATAATAGGATGTTTTATTATTTTAAGATTTTAGACGACCGGTTAGTAATTATATTATACATGGTTAATTATATTCAAGTCAATGAAATAATAACTTTAATTAAAAAAATATGTTCGTAGGAATGTGGTGGGCCAGTGAAAAGCAGCTGTAGTGTATACTGTTTAATAATCAATTTAAATGATGTCATAAATAAATAAATAAAAAAGCTGCATTAATTCCCGCCCTCTTATGGTAGGTACGAACAGTGCGTTGGTACAGCCGTACGGCTGCAGGCGTCACTGATCTGTAGGATATCTGTAAAAACGCAATCAGAGCTAATGTTATATATAAGTAGTGTTGCCTAAATGGGTATTAAATTTCTAATAAAATTAAAACCAAAATACAACTCATTGCATTTTTCGTTTGATAAAAATATACGTAAACGAAATAAAATCAAAAGGTGGCTAGTCTTTAATTTGTTTTAATATTAATAAAATACATGCTTAGCCGATTTAAGCTTCACGATTATAGGCCTACGCTGCTAATAGGCCATTATTAAATATTATTTTACTTTGTACTGGATTATATTGTATATTTTACAATAAAAACTAAATGTTGCATGTCTCCCTGTCATTTACACAAAATAAAACACGTGTCGCGTGTTTCAGCACTTGCTGCTGGATACCAAGTAGTGGGGCTGTGTGTGTAGCGCCTTTAAGCAGCCTGTCAATCAACTGCTGCTGGTGAGGGAGAGCGTGCATAAGTGCGCAAAGCCGGTATACCTAGATATAACCAAAAGCAAGTTCACATTATAAATGTCTCTTTAACGATACTTATCGAAAATTCATTTTATTTTACCCCTCAAATAGAATTTTTAGTTGCACCATTAAGAAATCAGGGCACTCTAGAGCCCTGCAATACTTTGTCATAAAATAACGTTCTAACCGTTTTTGTTTTTTTTTCTAGAAAACCGTTTTCGGAATTTTTGTTTAATAAGGAACGCAAGGACAGAAACAAAAAATATATCAATTCTGCTCAGAGTGAACCGGTTGATTTTTTTTTTTTTTTTTTTTTTTATAACAGAATCCCTATTAGGGAGGCTGTTATTGTTGAAAAATGAACCAATGTGAATATAAAAGCAACTACAGCTCTGTAAAGCAGGCTAGGCGGAATAGCACTATTTACTGATGTTTTTTTGTTAAACTAAATAAATCTCTACATTATCGATGCTGTAAAAGTTCCCTTATGACACTGAAAATAGTCACATCAATCTTTCGCCGAAGGTTTTAGTGGCTGAACAACACTTTAGTGCATATAACCCATTCATAACACAACACAACCTACATCAGCTTTGGGGGACTAAAATAGTTTTAAAACAGAACATTATTTGTCTAACCAAAATACTTCAGCCATGGTGTCGTCCTTCCTCCAGCGTGCAAAAGTAACTCCAATATTGATTCAAGATTTAGAAAAGTTTCAATTCAGCATTTGATTTTACCGTCTGCACATGAACACCCAAATTGTATATTTTTCCGCTAATAACAGACATGAAATATGGCATGAAAAGAGATGTGCAGTAGTCCAAATCTAAATTTGTTGACAGACAGTTTGGGCTACTTATCAGAATTATGGGAGATATTGGACTGACAATATTTAATTGGATGAACATTTTTTAGTTTATGCCTTACCTAGAATATAAAAATACATATAAACACATTTAGACAATTTACTTTAATCATTACTATTGGACTGTGAAGAGACTTTCAACCAGCACAACAAAATAATTTTCTGAAGACAATGACCTACTGCACCTTTAACTTTTTTGTTTTTTTGGAATTTAATGCAGGGGAGTAAAAAAATGTTGTGTTTAACTAATTAAAATTGAAAAGGCTTTACATCTAATATTTTAACAAATGAGAAAAGGTGTCTATAAAGGTGTCTATATTGTTTTTTGCCTCTCCTCATCAAGTAATTTTGTCCATGCTAATATTTTCAAGTTGTAAAGGTGCTATGAAAGCCTTTTTCTTTTTTGTGACTCTGAAAGCAATTGTATTTTTTTAAAAACACAATTTTTTCTATCATTATATTTTTATTAAACCATTTGCACACATAAATTCCTCCTCCAGACATGAGACCTTTTATTAACGTTTACATTTTAAATAAGTGGCAAGAGGAGTAGGATGCATTGGAAAATGATAAATTATATGTAATTTGACCTGAAATCTCAAACAGAGTTTTAAGACATTTTAAGACTAGATTTGATCAGGTGGTTTTTACCAGATGTCATATTGGACATTCAAGATTAACCCATGCCTTTTTGCTCAAAGGTGAAGACTCCACTCAACGTTTGTACTGCACAACTCCTCTTACTGTAAAACACATTTTACTGGGCTGTCCTGCTTTTAATGATTCCAGAAGGCTTTTTTTATGAAATGAACTCTTTTCATAAAAAGAGTTCAAAGAGAGACATTTTTAACAAAGTGACACCAGGAAAAATGTTTATATTATTAACACTAAAAATATTTCTTTATTCTTTATTTTTATTTCATATTTTTATTTAATTTCTGTATTCCCTTGTTTGTAGTTTTTAATTGTATGCTGTATTTATTATTGAAGTGTTCTTGCCATGAAAATAGCCTTGGTTGCTGACACATTATATAAAAATACATTCCATTCTGTTTGCACGCATACATTTAAGCATGTCTTCATACAGAATTATATGAACAACATCTAAATGTGTAGGAATACCCAATCCAGTCTCTTTATAGTATGTTATTCCTTTTTTTATTATTTAAAACACAAAAAGAAAGCATTTTTAAATAGTTTATTTTAAATATGTATATGTATTTATTCTTCCTGATGTTATTAGTACAATTGGAATAGGCCTGTATTTCTTTCAAACTGAATTCCAATTTTGAAAGGTTGAATTAAAATTTTAAATCCTGTGTATGTGTAAAGGTGTCTATACGTTTATTAATTTATTCTTTTTCTTTTCTGCTTAGTCCCTTTATTAATCTGGGGTCGCCACAGCAGAATAAACCGCCAACTTATCCAGTATTTGGTTTTGTGGTTAAATCACATTTAATTAACTCTGAAAGCAATAGCATATTTTAGGAACACAGT
The DNA here is from genome assembly GCA_903798205.1 of Danio tinwini. Lineage (NCBI taxonomy): Eukaryota > Metazoa > Chordata > Actinopteri > Cypriniformes > Danionidae > Danio > Danio tinwini. Next base: position 16,529,400 of record CAIGQZ010000690.1, read on the forward strand.
TTTTTTTATAATTATATTTTTATTAAACAATTTACACATGCATTCATACATGTCTTCATACAGAATTATATGAACACAATCTATGCGTGTAGGATTACCCAATCTAGTCTCTCTAATAACTGTAAAAAAAAATCCTGCATTCTACACAATCGATTTGTGCTGGGACAACTTGAAGGTATTAAGTTAACCAGTTAGTTTTTACAAATTTAAGTGTATTGAACTTAAAACCTCAAGAATTGTGTTGTTTCAGCTTATTTTAAATATCATTTGCGTATTTTTTTGAGTGATTTAAAATACAAAACGAAAGGCCTTGAGTCAGTCAATAGGCAAGGCAAGTTTATTTATATAGCACATTTCATACACAGTGGCAATTTAAAGTGCTTTACATAAACCGAGACAAGTGTATAAGAAAATAAAAACAAATAATAACAGTGATTAAAAACAGATAAAATGTGTTAAAACATTATAAAAGAATGAAAATGAAATGAAAGACATAATGCGATCTGTCAGACATAAACATAATGTTGGAGCACATCTGATCATTTTTTTGAAGGCTGATTCCAGCAGCAGGGGCCGCAACTGCTTTGACTGAACCCTTTGAATTTCTAATTTACTTGATTCTAATGATCTAAGGGATCTGTTAGGTTTGTATACAGTGAGCATATCTATAATGTATTGAGGTCCTAGGCCATTTAGTGATTTATAGATTAGTAATAATACCTTACAAATTTATTTTGAATGTAACTGGAAGCCAGTCTAAAGACCTGAGGACCGGTATGATGTGCTCTGATTTTCTGGTTCTGGCCAGAATCCTTGCCGCAGCGTTCTGGTTGAGCAACAACTGTCTGACTGTCTTTTTGGGAAGGCCAGTCAGGAGTCTGTTACAGTAATCCACCCTGCTGCTAATAAAAGCATGAACAAGTTACTTTAAGTCTTCACTGGAAACAAAGCATCTGATTCTTGCAATGTTTTTGAGATGATAGTATGCAGATTTAGTTACTGCTTGACATGACTACTGAAACTCAAATCTGATATCTAAATAATGTCTAAACCTTGACTGTCTCTCTCAGAGGAAGAGTGGCAGTAATGTGGACTCTTTCTACAACCGGTTGCCGGCCACTACATCTCCCCCCACCCTCTTCCCAACCAACTCCTTCACTGCAGGATTCCAGAACATAGTAGATGCTTATGGAGTGGCCAGCTATAGGGAGGTTAATCCAGGTAAAGCAGAACAATGACTCTCAGTAGTTTGAAAGAAGCTTAAATATATTCTCACACATTTTGATCTTCTGCCTTCACAGCTGTCTACACCATCATCACGTTTCCCTTCCTGTTTGCGATCATGTTCGGGGATGTTGGACATGGCCTACTGATGACCTTGGCGGCTCTCTGGATGATTCTGGAGGAAAATGATCCAAAACTGAGGAAAAATACTAATGAAGTAAAAACATGAAACACCTTTCTTTTCTTTTCCAAATATCTCAAATTATCAACTGAAGCTCTACAGTCCAATGATTTAAGTCAGGGGTGTCCAAACTCCTGGAGGGCCGCTGTCCTGCATATTTTAGTTCCAACCCCAATTAAACACACCTGAACCAGCTAATCAAGCTTTGTCTAGGTATACTAGAAACTTCCAGGAAAGGTGTGTTGAAGAAATTTGGAGCTAAACTATGCAGGACACCAGCCCTCCAGGACCTAGTTTAGACACCCTTGATTTAAGTAATAGTAGCTAAACCTGCTTAGAAATTCACTAAATATTGCTAAATACTGTAACAATACTGTACTATATCAGCCCTTTTCATTGTTTTTTATTTTATACAGCCTATTCCTATTTTAAAGAAGACAGATTAAAAAAAACTGTTCTCATTTACATATATTTTGGTTTGCTGATCATCAAAAAAAGAGGAAATAATTGGCAAATATATTTGAAAATCTCCAAAATATTGAAAGTTTATAAAGTGTGCAGGAACGTCAATAAAGCCTCTGAATTTGGTGACAAAATCTCCAAATTTGCTAATTGTTTTTATTAAATTCTTCAGTCTAAGCTGCTCTGAAGAGATTTTATAATTATAAATTTAAGAGATTTAAGAAATTAAGAGATTTAAAAAACAAAACGTTGTAAGAAAAACAGATGCAACTACAGTATCAAATGAAAATAAAGTTTACATGTGTACTGTGCATATTTATTTTGTATTTACATATAAATACACACATTTATATATTTGAGAAAATGCTTTATTTTTAAAAAATAAATATTTATACCTTATTCAAATGCTATATAAATATATGTTGTTTTTTTTGGTTTAGGATTTTTGTTTTGTATATAGCTGTAATTTATTTATACACAATATTTGTGCACAGTGAGTACACACACTATGCAAATAATTTTTATTTTTATTTTGGATGGGATTAATTGCCTTTTAATCATTTGGCATTATTAATCAGGGTGTCCACAGGGCCTTAAAGTCTTAATATCTTTAATTTCAAAAGCAAAATTGTAGGCTTTAAAGTCTTAAATTCACTGAAATATTGTGTTGTGTGCCTTAAATCATTTTTAACGGATCTTAATTTTCCAGGGTGCAAATAAAGCTACCTAATCAGTCCAACATCCATCCAATCAGACAGACAGACAGACAGACAGACAGACAGATAGATGGGCGGATGGATGGATGAATGGACAGACAAAGGGATGGATGGATGGATGGATGGATGGATAGATGGACAGACGGACAAAGAGATGGATAGATAGATAGATAGATAGATAGATAGATAGATAGATAGATAGATAGATAGATAGATAGATAGATAGATAGATAGATAGATAGATAGATAGATATTACTCAATCCATTCAGAAAAAAAGCTGACAAATATATATTTTTGACCATTCATGTAATCGTGTCCATAAGAAATATATGTTTAACAATGTTAAACTTGCTGTTTAAAAAAAGTGTATACAACTAGAGTTTTCTTGTTTTGATGCATTAAAATATGTGGCTAAGAAACAACTACATTAGATTTTTTATAAGCTGTTGTGGCGAGCAAAAAAAATCAACCATTAGAAAAAAAATCCTTAGTGTTTAGCTCTGTATAAGTCTAAAATTTAATTCATGATGGTCTTAAAAGGATCTTAAGTCTTAAATTGGACTTGATAAAACCTGCAGAAACCCTGTTAATATATATTAAAAGTATAGTAGTTTTAACTTTTCTTTTTTTATTATCTAAAACGTTAAACCATCAAGCTATTATTTTTGTCAGTTTTACAGTGAGCCGTTAAACTTAACATTTAGCTGCTGCACCCCAGCCCTTCTAAGAGGCTAAAGGATAAGGAATAGTGATCCATTCTTGAGGAGCAGCTGAACCAGCGCAGCAAAAACACACACACACACACACACACACTCCATATAATCCATATAATTTATCATCTATATAATCATCTATATAATTTATCATCTATATAATCATCCATATGATTATGGTGCCATTTATTTTTCTGCTGTGTTCAGACATAACTTTAGTGTTTCACAGGTGTCTTTATGATGTTTTGGCAGCACTACTAGCAGTTTCTAGCTGTTTAATTTTTGTTTAGTTTGCCTTATTTTACTGCACTTTTTTAAAATTCTTGGAGTAATTTCTTCGGATATCTTGTGTCTCAGATCTGGCGTATGATGTTTGGAGGGCGATATCTCATTTTGTTGATGGGCCTGTTTTCTATCTACACCGGAGCCATTTATAACGAGTGTTTCAGCAAAGGCCTTAGCACCTTCTCTTCTGGATGGCATGTCCGGCCTAATGCTGAATTCTACAACTGGACGTACGACACACGCACACACATACACACTTGTTTGTTTTTGTGAATTGTTGGTATACAGGGAGTGCAGAATTATTAGGCAAATGAGTATTTTGACCATATCATCCTCTTTATGCATGTTGTCTTACTCCAAGCTGTATAGGCTCAAAGGCCCACTACCAATTAAGCATATTAGGTGATGTGCATCTCTGTAATTAGAAGGGGTGTGGTCTAATGACATCAACACCCTATATCAGGTGTGCATAATTATTAGGCAACTTCCTTTCCTTTGGCAAAATGGGTCAAAAGAAGGACTTGACAGTCCTTCAGAAAAGTCAAAAATAGTGAGATATCTTGCAGAGGGATGCAGCACACTTAAAATTGCCAAGCTTCTGAAGCGTGATCATCAAACAATTAAGTGTTTCATTCAAAATAGTAAACAGGGTCACAAGAAGCGTGTGGAGAAACCAAGGCGCAACATAACTGCCCATGAACTGAGAAAAGTCAAGCGTGTAGATTCCAAGATGCCACTTGCCACCAGTTTTGACATATTTCAGAGCTGAAACATCACTGGAGTGCCCAAAAGCACAAGGTGTGCAATACTCAGAGACATGGCTGAAAAACGAACTGAACAAGACACACAAGCTGAAACGTCAAGACTGGGCCAAGAAATATTTCAAGACTGGTTTTTCTAAAGTTTTATGGACTGATGAAATGAGAGTGAGTCTTGATGGGCAAGATGGATGGGTCCGTGGCTGGATCGGTAAAGGGCAGAGAGCTCCAGTCCGATTCAGACGCCAGCAAGGTTGAGGTGGAGTACTGGTTTGGGCTGGTATCATCAAAGATGAGCTTGTGGGCCCTTTTCGGGTTGAGGATGGAGTCAAGCTTAACTCCCAGTCCTACTGCCAGTTTCTGGAAGACACCTTCTTCAAGCAGTGGTACAGGAAGAAGTCTGCATCCTTCAAGAAAAACATGATTTTCATGCAGGACAATGCTCCATCACACGCATCCAAGTACTCCACAGCGTGGCTGGCAAGAAAGGGTCTAAAAGAAGAAAAACTAATGACATGGCCTCCTTGTTCACCTGACTGGAACCCCAGAGAGATCCTGTGGTCCATCATCAAATGTGAAATTTACAAGGAGGGAAAACAGTACACCTCTCTGAACAGTGTCTGGGAGGCTGTGGTTGCTGCTGCACGCAATGTTGATGGTGAACAGATCAAAACACTGACAGAATCCATGGATGGCAGGCTTTTGAGTGTCCTTGCAAAGAAAGGTGGCTATACTGGTCACTGGTTTGTTTTTGTTTTGTTTTTGAATGTCAGAAATGTATATTTGTGAATGTTAAGATGTTGTTATATTGGTTTCACTGGTGAAAATAAATCATTGAAATGGGTATATATTTGTTTTTTGTTAAGTTGCCTAATAATTATGCACTGTAATAGTCACCTGCACACACAGATATCCTCCTAAAATAGCTAAAACTAAAAACAAACTAAAAACTACTCCCTGCACTCCCTGTATTCATAGGTTTCCGTTTGTTTTTATACTGTACAAACTGTATCTATCACCCTACCCAATATCCCTAAACCCGATCCTCACAGGAAACTGCATTTATACTTTCTGAAAAAACTCATTCTGAATGATTTTTTATAAACCTTTTTAAAAATGGGTACAATATGGGGTGCATTGTCATCATAGATAATATAATATGTTTCATATATTACAGTATAATATATCCAAATATATTATAATATATCCATGTCATTATACAGATTTGTGTCCTGATATGTCACAAAAACACACTCTCACACGCACAAACACTCAGCCTGTCAATCATATGACCAAAGATATTGCATGTAAACATTGCATTTCTGACAATTTCTCTCTGTATCTCTGTGTGCAGTGAAGAGACATTCAAAAATAATATGCTTCTCTCCCTGGACCCAAATGTCACGGGTGTTTTCACTGGGCCTTATCCTTTTGGAATTGATCCGGTAAGTCAGTCAAATTATTGACACTGTTGGAAATGACATTGCAATATTCTTTTATTATTTGACAAGATGTTCAGCCCAACAGTAATACTGTACTTCACCTGAAGGATTATTGTAGTATGTGAAATCCTAAACTAAAGGGATTCTTCCTCTTTTCAGATTTGGGGTCTGGCCAATAATCATCTGACATTCCTCAACAGCTATAAGATGAAAATGTCTGTCATTATTGGAGTCATCCATATGACCTTTGGTGTGTGTTTGTCTTTCTTCAACTACATGTGAGTATGTTTTTACGATTGTAAAGGGATCTTCAACTGCATTTTATGTTCTGTATAGGAAACTTTAGAAATAATATAAATATATAGATAGTGTGTGTGTGTGTGTGTGTGTGTGTGTGTGTGTGTGTGTGTGTGTG
>CAIGQZ010000690.1:16544741-16557384 GCA_903798205.1 Danio tinwini
GAGTGAGTGAGTGAGTGAGTGAGTGAGTGAGTGAGTGAGTGAGTGAGAGAGAACGAACAAATACTCGCCGTCTGTCTGTGGTTGTAAAGTGTACTATAAACTGTGTATACCCTTAGCCCTACGCCTTCAAGCTAAAGAGAATTGGGACACCACTACCCCTTCACATGAACGTGCAAAACGAGGGGTAAGGGGAAGGGCTAAGGGGTAGAATTGGGATTGGGCCTTAGTCACACCCTGAGTTCACTTCAGCAGACCTTTTAATGTATTTTTTAGGCTGATTATTTACAAATATTTACTTGACTTCATCAAGCTGTACATTCATTGCTGTAAAAAATGCTGGGTTCCACATAATTACTTCATGTTGTTTCAACACAAAAGATTATATTAACTTGTTTGTTTTATGTTCAATCCAATTAAATTTGTAAAAAAATAAACTATTTTAATTGGATTGAGCATAAAATGGTTAAGTTGTCCCAAAACAAACTCAAGAACTGTGTTGATTCAACTCATTTTATACAAGTAGTTTGAACAAGCAACAAAAGCAAATGCTTTGAGTGATGATTTGGTTTCTGAATCTGAAATGCCTCTTTTTCTCTCTCTGTTTTTCAGGGTGGAGTTTCAGAATAAGTTTTACAGTGGAACAGGCTACAAGCTTACTCCGTTTGACTTCTCGTTCGGTGCTTTCTCTACAAAGTGACCTACGAACCAATAGAATTGAAAAAGGAAGAGTAATGGAGTTCTTTTGCTGGGGCACAAATTGCATTTTAAAATGTATCATTCATCAAAGATCTTTCATTTTCTTTTATACTTTTTTTGACCACCACTGTACAAAAAAAAGCTGTACCGGAAAATTTGAATGTGAAAAGCTCTGTTATGAATTCACATGCATATCTTGGAAACAATATATGGGTACATGACACGTGCCATGTAGAGTCTTTTAGTTAAATGATTTTATTAATTAAGTTGAATGATTTAGTTGAGGTCTTGAGCCCACGTAAAATAAAGTTCTTTCAACTCTCCATAATCAGGTGTGTTTCCTGTATAACCACTGATCTATTATTGCATCAACCAAATAATTATGGTTTGGTGCTGTATGTTCAAGAAGTATTTTACAATTCTGAAATAATTCAGCACATATGTGATAGTATTTGTATAACGTAACGTTTAGTTATATACATTCAGTGAAATGACTCCCAACTTAAAATCAGGTTTCAACTTTTTCAGCTTGATCATGATTAGCATGTGCAAGATGTCTTGATTTATAGCATTATTCAAAGGGAATAATTATGTCCATGTGATTATTTTGCTTTTTTTTTTATTGCAATGAAATTTTGTTTACATTTTGGAGCACAGAGTCCTGCGTGTCAAGCCTTACAGTGATGCTAGCTGATCAATAAAGACCAAAGTCTCTCAATACAAAAAAGGCCATGTTTGTTTGTGTTTGAGGTATTTTTGACAGCAAGTCACAAAAAGATTATGTATTAAGACCGCGTTTAGCCTTTATATAATAGAAAAAACAACAAGGGAAGTGAGAGTGATATAAACATTGTTGGGTGTAATGACTTGTTGCAATGGGGTATATGCACACAGACTTTTCATATCAGTCAGCCAGCCCCAGGTGAATTGTCATCCCATACAAAATCACCATGTTTAAGGTCTGATTTCTTTAAAAAAAAAAACAGCGATCTTCACTACCTGGCTGAGATGCAATACAAAGTGGGTATCAGACCAAACAAGAAGCACTGCAGTAAATTATATTTTTTCACGTCATGTCTTTAAAATAGAGAAATTAATGTTACTCCAGTATTTTCAATGGAGTTTTTGCACTAACCTGCTGCTAATGATGGCGTTAGCATTTACAACCAAATGGATGTTTAAGTCTATTTTACTGGTTGTATTTGAATTACATTACAACATCGATGCTGTAAAAGGAACCTTATGAAATTGAAAATAGTCACGTAAAGCTTTAACCAGAAGTTCATTATTATCTGAAAAACACTAGCTGTGCATACAGCCCATTAAACTCCTTAGCCACAGAAATTAAAGTATTATGTTCTTGTTTTTCACACTTTAAAAAAAAATCACTGCAGAGTAATTGAGAGATTCATATATACAGTTAAAGTCAGAATTATTAGCCCCCCTTTGAATTTATTTATTTCTTTTTTTATATTTCCCAAATGATGTTTAACAGCAAGTACATTTTTACAGTATGTTTGATAATATTTTATCTTCTGGAGAAAGTCTTATTTGTTTTATTTTGATTGGAATAAAAGCCATTATTAATTTTTTAAACACCATTTTAAGGGTAACATTATTAGCCCCTTTAAGCTTTTTTTCTATAGTCTACAGAACAAACCATAATTATACAATAACTTGCCTAATTACCTTAACCTGCCTAGATAACCTAATTTACCTAGTTAGCCTTTAAATGTGACTTTAAGCTTTATAGAAGTGACTTTAAAAATATCTAATAACATTATTTACTGTCATCATGGCTTAGATAAAATAAATCAGTTATCAGAAATGAGTTATTAAAACTATGATTAGAAATGTGTTGAAGAAAATCTCTTTTAAACAGAAATTGGGAAAAAAAATAAACGGGGGCTAATAATTCTGACTTCAACTGTATGTGTGTGTGTGTATGTATAGACTTGCTCAATGTATGGACAATTTGTCAGACATGCTCAAGAATTAATTAATTAATAGGTTACTGAAATAAGAATATCCAATATTACAATATAAAATATTATTTTAAATTATAACTTTAAATTTACTAAATTAAATTATAACAATTATGATTAATAACGTAAGTAAAACATTTTTATCATTCAGATTTTATGCAGAGTATTTATATTAGTTTAATAAAGTTGTCTGTTTTTAAAATGTTCAAGTATTAAAAGTTTTACAGGGTATCCGTGGGGCAATTAAAAGTCTTAAAATATCTTAAATTTCAAAAACCAATTCTTAAATCCACTGAAATATTGTGTTGTAGGTCTTAAATCATTTTAAACAGGTCTTAATTTTCCTATGTTCATCTAAAGCTATACCCAATCGGGCCGATATCCATCTCAATAAAAGTTTTAACAAAAGTTTATTTATTAACTCTATTTACCAATATGGCTTAATTATCTTCCTTATTTTTAATGTATGACATTAGAAAAAATCCTTAGCGCTTAGCTTTGTGTAAGTCTGAAATTTCATTCATCATTCATTCATTCATTTTCTGCTTGGTCCCTTTATTAATCTGGGGTCGCCACAGCGGAATGAACTGCCAACTTATCCAGCATATGTTTTAATAAAACTAAAAATGTTAATAAGAATAAAAAGTGAATTATATAATGTCATTAGTTAATTATGTTTTATCTTTGGTTTTTAATCTAAATATTTGATGAAAATGCAGAACAGGCTCGTTTTCATTGAGTCGGTAGTTCCTCTAGAGGGAGATGTATACCTCTGACGTGACGTTCTACATAAGTAGAAGAAGAAGACGCCATGACGATGAGCGGCGGGAAACACAAATGAGCATTTCGCGGTGCATTTCTATGGAAGTCGATTTATTTCTATTTTTGTGGATTGTACAGACTCTTCAGCATGGTTCAAGAGTTTCATGTTCTGAGATGTTTTTCCTGTCAGACCTTTCAAGTGCAGCAGGTGACTAATTTTACTGTACCTTTTCTTCATTCAGAATTAAAACATTTTTGTTTTGGTTTGCTCGTTATACATGGATAAACGCTTCATACTAATTATTTATCTTATTCACATCGTATTATTTACACACTGTAAATAATGGGCTGTGGCTTAAAATATCGATTAATATATTTTCAGCGGTTATAATTTTCCTTTCTTAAACCCCAATACCACAAAAACAATGAATACACTAATAGTGTTTTGCCAATTATAGTAGGAATTTTTTTTTTTTATTAATATATTAACGTTACGTATTGCTATATTTTCATTTGCCAAACTGGTTATATGTTGTTTTAACCTGCCAGTTTTTAACCTGTCTGTCTAAATAACTCTGAAATCAAAACTTGTTTTTCAACGTAGGAAGTAGGCATGGGCCGGTTTAAGATTCTGAAGGTATTATAACCTTGGATAAAAAAAAAATCACGGTTTCACAGTATCACGGTATTATGCTCACTGCTCTAAAATATATATTTGTTAAATGTCTGGGTAAAAAAAACTAAAACTGGTTTCCCCTTTGAAAACAATATATTTTATTTTTTTTAAAAGATTTAAAATAGTTTAGAAGAGTAGAGATCTCAGACTAAATAACTCAAAAGATTAATTGACTTCTCTCTTCTTCATTTGTTTTAAAAACACCGATTTCTTTACAATTTAAAATGGCATCTTTGTATATTTTTTCTGCTGGAGTTACTGTTGTTCAAAAAAAAAATGTAAATAAAAAATCTTACACAACTTAGGAACGGTATTCCTGAAAATTTTGGTGGTTTTAAAACCTTGACTTTTCCAAACCGTGGTATTCATTGAAAACGGTTATCGTCCCATGCCTGGTTGGAAGTAATTTGAATATTTCAAGAACAACTTGGAGTAGAAACAATTGTCATTAAAAATGATTTAAAAAATCATTAAAGACACATGTTCATTTAAAACGATTATGACAACTATTCTATTTGATTGTTGCGTAATTTGTGGTTGTAATTAGCCATATTATAAAGGTTTTGTGTATAATTCACTTAAGAAACTTAGTGGTTTCTTTGTTTTACTTAGAGTTAGTTCACACACACACACACACAAATAAAATCTGTTATTAATTCCTAACCCTACTGTTAGTTTCCAATCTCCTGAGGTCTTTGGAACACAAATTAAGATAATTTAGATGAAATCCAACAGCCATATGACCTTCCAACGATGGGGTATATGTACACGTTTTTTAAATTTCAGTCAGCCAGCCAGCCCCAGGACTTCCGGTGAATTGTCATCCCATATAAAATGGCTGCGTTTAAGATCTGATTTCTTCACTGTCTGGCTGAGATATAATATAAAGTGGGTATCAGACCAAACAAGAAGCACTGCATTAAATTATATTTTTCTACGCTATGTCTTTAAATTATGAAAATTAATTTTACCCCAGTATTTTTAATGGAGTTTTTGCGCTAGCATGCTGCTAATGACGGCGCCTGCATTTAAATGTCTCTATTTACATTTTAACAACCAAATGGATGTTTAAGTCTATTTAACTTATTATATTAAAATTACATTACAGCATCGATGCTGTAAAAGGAACCTTATGAAATTTAAAATAGCCACATAAACCCTTCACAGGAGGTTCATCATTGACTGAAAAACTATAGCTGTGCATATAGCCCATTGCTGTAAATGGATAATGAGGGAGCTCTTTGATTTAGTGTAAAATATCTTAAGTTGTGTTTTAAAATATGAACGACAGCCTCAGGAGATTGGAAAGACATAAGGGTTAGTAATTAATAATAAAATTATCATTTTTGGATGAACTAACCATTTAAGGAGAATTTGCATTCACTGTAACTGATATATATATATATATATATATATATATATGCCTATATATAAGCAAATCAATACTGACTTGAATCAAGAGCTTGCGAATCTGAATCAAATCCATTTGAGAATTTCTACACCCAGTACTATCATTCTTAACCACAAACTTTTTTCCTCCAGGTGAAAAAGACCAAGAAATGGAGTTGTAAAGTGTGTGGTGAAAAGCAGTCACTGATAAAGGTAAAGCTGAAAACAAGCTAAATCTGACTTGCCACTTTGTGACTTTGTCCATGTTAATTTAATGGGTTGTTATTATTGTTTTAATAATTATTATTTCTTTCCTTGCAGGAGTTTGGTCGTGGTGCTGCCGCTGACTGCAGGCGCCATGTTCAGAAGCTTAATGCTCTGCGAGGGGAGCAGCAGCAGCTCAACACTCAACAGCTGCTGGCACAGGGGTGAGCAAACCTTAATGAGTTTTCTTCTTTTGTTGAACTCTGCGATAGGAGATCTTTTAGAGAATGTTGAAAACCAGTAGCCATTGATTTCCATACTAGAAAAAAATACAATGTAATACAGCATTTAAAGGTTTTCAGTATTATTCAAAATATTATATTTTGTGTTCAGCTGTAGAAAAAAAATTCATATTGGTTTGGAACAAGTGGTGGATGACAGAGTTTTGATTTATGGATGAACTATCCCTTTAAGCTATGTGATTTCTAAGCAAAATTTAGAAAGCTGATTTTTCTTTTTAGTGTCAATTAATTTTTATTAGTATTATATTATATGCATTTGCTGGCTTTTATATAGCTCCTTGATAGTATGTAAAACAACACAAAATATACATTTTTAATACAGAATTTCAAAACAATCTTATAGATGTATATGGAGGTCTGTGTGAATAATTTGCACTTTTAATGTACTACATTTCTGAATAAATGAATAGGTGAACAATTTTGGACAATCTTTTTTTGAAGGGATGAAGATGAAAAAAATGAGAATGGAGATGTTTATGAAGTTGTGGATCATAAATCAGAGGTAAATTTCCAATGCAATCTCACTGCAATTCGTAACTTTTTGATTTGGTGGCTAATTCGTATGAATTTGTATGATCTAATTCGTACCATTTAGTACGATTTGCTCATCACCCAATGTCGGTTGGGATTAGGGGCGGGGTTGCGTGCCACGCCTCCTTTTTAAAATCGTAGAATTTCGTACGAATTAGCCACTAAACTGACTAAACGTAAAATACTTACAGTTCCTTGTTAGATCAGGCTGAAATTTCAGACCTTTTGTCAGCTCAATTGAACTGTTATAGCATGTAGAGGTAAAATGAAGATATATTATATATTTAGTGTGTACACACACTGTAAAAAAATCTTGCTGCCTTAAATTTTTCTTTTCTTAAATCAACTTTTCTAGTCATCTCAACTTGCATCAATTAAACATATTATGTTAAACTTTTTAGAACTAAACAAATGTTTAAACCTAATTAATCTGTGAGTTAAAGTAAGTTTGGCATTTGGCATATTACTTTTTACAGTGCAGTGTGTAACAAATAATCATCCTCTTGCTTTAGCAGGAAGAGGCACATGTCAGCCGCTGGAGTAAATACACCGATCAAACTGCTGACGGTTCAAATGATGAAGAAGATGAGGAAGAAGATAATAATGTTTACACAGAAAGACCCCAATTCAAAATCCAAGGAACAAGGTTGGTTGTAAAGGCACTAATACAATATCCATACTGCCTTGCATCATTATTTAAAACCATCTGAGCAAATATCAGTGTTAAAGGTTTTTTTTTTTTTTTTTTTAACAGGAAAAGGAAGAAAATGTCCAGTTTAGAGCCTTTTGATGGGAATTATGATAACTATGAGGAATCAAGAACTGGTTATTCCCAGTTTAAGAAACAGGCCTATCTGGTAAGTCACAGATATCCATGTTAATGACAGATTTGTATGCTGAGATTATAAAAAAATGCCCAAACACACTGCACAAACCTGACATTAATGATGGAAAAAATATTATAAGATTGATTGTTTGCATATCCTGTAGATCAAATTTAACCCTTAAAAAAATTATTTCATTTTTGTATCTACTGCAGCCACTACAACTTGAGAAGAGGTCCAGTTCATCGTGGAATAAAGGAAGTGTTTTCAAATATTCACACAGTGACAGGCCAGATGATGTGGACCCAAGTGCTAAAACAAAAATCCCATCATCCCGACAGGCTGTTTGCCATTACCCTAGAGTTTGCTCCAGTTCCACAAACACCATAGAAAACTCTACTGGAAATAAACAGCAGATTAAATCTTCCTATAACCCACCAACTGCTGATGTAAACGAACACCTTCCCATCCATATCGAAAGCCCCTCTGTTTCTTCTCATCAGAAATTTGGTGAATCTACAATTAAGAACAAGGACTCCAAGTGGAGTAAATTTCTGACCATCGTCCCCAATCAAGACACGCAAGAGTATGACTATGAATCTCATAATTTCTCTCAAAATGGTGAGAAAATAAAGATGCCTTATTTCACAAAAGCAGATACTGGTGTGGATTTTGAAGAGCGCCGATGTCCAGCAGATGAAAAGGACAGTGGTGTTCTAAAAAGACAGAAGGATGTTGGTGGAAATGTATCCTGTCCACCTACCAGTTTCACAAAGACTGTTAAAAATGCTGTCTGCAAACAACCTGTACTGGTCAAGGCACCATATTCAAGCTTATCTTTAAACCCGCTGTTTTGTACTGATGAAGACTTTGATGACACATTTTAGGTAAGTTCTCTTTCAAGGACCCTTAACAGAATTTTAAGGATGCAATATTCTCCTTAAAAAATCTAATAAATTGTTAAACTATTCTTGACATTCATGTACATTTGTATTCATAACTAGTCGTGTACATTACTAAATACCAAAACACAAATGTTTTAGAGAAGTGTTTTATTGTAGATAGAAAAGACAGGAATTTTAGAAGACCATTCCAACTGTTTGTTCAAACTAACAAACCCCCCAGGTTTATGCTTGATCTAGAAACTCTGCTTATTGATTATGCAAACGCAAACAGAAAATCCACAAATATAGATCTCTACTTAACAACCTTTACGTAATAATATGCATACATGATAATAATGTTCTTTATAATGTCAAGTGTTAAGCTAATGACACAAACATTTTGCATAAAAGTCCAATGATGAACTTAACTATGTGCTAGTCACCTGAGTAATTGATATTGTTAATATTTGTGGAAATTTGTGATTTTAAAAGTATAGAAAGGCTAATTTATTAGAAAATAGGCCAGAAGCTTCAAATATTAAGTGTGGCCTAGGTCTTCTGTATTCCTGTGCTCCTCCTCTACTTCTGTTGGCCTGGTGTTTTGGAGTACTGGATGGTGTCCAGAGCACCACCAATGTCATAATTCTTGGTGTGGAGCAATCTGGTTAGCCATCCACCCTCATCGGTGAAGCCCATGGAGAGCATCTGAGACAGAGACTCCACCAGCCTGGGGTCTGCATCTGAGGGAGAGTGCAGGACAGTTAAAATTGCTTCAACTGATATGAAGTGAATGCCTGAAATCGAGAACAACACTGGGCATAAATATTTATACGCTTTACCTTGAGGAAGGTGTGGGTAGAGAGCTGCCTCGCGCAGACCAGTGGGACCTTCTCTGGTGCTTGTGCCAGAAGCAGTATTTAGCGGAGCTGGAAGATCTGCCCCATCCTGCTCCAGTCTAAGAGACTGTAGCTCTCCTGTCGAAGGATCCACCTCTTTAGCGCTAAGATGAGTCCATTCCTCATCACTACATTGGTCTTTCTGCCATTTTGAAACAAAGAGAGAAAGAAATCAACGTTAACACGATATGTGGCCTCCTCCTAGGTTGAAAACTTGAGACGATCAGGCCTTTCAGAACTATGAGGGGTATCCGTTACCTTTGTTCCCTCACTGACACTCTCTTCTGTGGCCTGACTTCCTGGACCAGAGCCTCTAGAAAGAAGCCCCACAGAACCACTGTCACTCCGAGCGCTGGGCGGTCCACTGGAGGCAGGAGGCGTTGGGGTAACTTTGGTCCTCTTTCCCTCATGCTCAACATCGATGTCCACATCGATGCCTACAAAGGAAAAAGCATTTTTATTTCAGAGGTTTTGTCTAACGTGCCCATCAAAGAAGTATCGGGATTATGTGTTGGAAGCAAATAATTGGGAAAGACCAAACCAGGCGACTTACCAAGGGGGCTCAACATGGCTGCCACTTCTTCTCCAATGTTTTTTAGGTACTCCACATTAGCCTGGGAAGAGGCAGTAGCACCTATTAAAAAAAAAATGTATTAAGTCAGGGAAATTTTGGGCATGCCCCATTCCTGTTCCAGTTCCTCCTGTTACCAAGGGTGTGAAGCCTAGTTTTTGGAGGGTCGCAACTCTACACCGTCTACCTTTAACTCTAATTAAACAAACCTGCTTCACACAGGTAAGTGGGCTTGACAAACCACCTGTAGAAACACTCTTCTCTCTCTATTAAAAAAAAAAAAAAAAAAACTCAACCTACTCCTCAGTTTCAGGGTTGGAACTAAACTCTGCGGGGCCTTCGGTTGACTCCTGCTATAGACCATTATAAATGATCAACTTACCATTCTCATTCATGTTTTCAGGAGCATCCTGGTTTTGCTGTGCTCCAGATGGACCTGGCTGAGGCTGATTTTGTGCCTGGTTTTGGGCCTGAGCCTGAGAATGAGCATTTGCCCACATGCAGTGTCTCATCTTACGCCAAAACTTCCCACGAGGGAGCCACTGCACACAAAAGATTAATTAAATCAAATAATTCAGATCATTTGAAAAACAGTGTATTGTATGTAGTAAAAAGTGCTATTCACCTCAAACATGTTGGCCATAGGGTGAAAGATGGGCAGGAGGGCATGCTCCTTGTGCAGGCCTTTGCTCTGGCAGGTGGGGCACAAGTCATAATCGGGGCAAACGGTGCACTTGTAACGGGTTCCAGCCACCGGCCCATCACAGCCATCGCAGGTCACATTTGGGTGCACCATTGGAGGCATGTGAGGGGGAGGGTGGTGAGATGGACCCCCCATATGAGGTGGTCCTGGAGGCCCCATAGGAGGTGGACCCATATGACAGGGACCAGGAGGGCTAAAGTGAGGTGCAGTGAATGAAAACCCAGGAATCCCATGAGGAGAGGAATCACGTTTGTGCTCCTTTCGTTCTGAAAAGAAATATAACAGAGTTGCTATTAATTGGAGATGTTTATCTGTACAAACGACTTGAGATGCTCAGAGCCATGTATGGTCAAAGTATGATGAATCCAAGATGAAAAACTATTTACAGTCTTTAAATATGATGTCATCATCAGACGCTCTTTCCATCACAAGATTTTATGATCCAGTAAACTGTGCACATGTAAGTGGCAAATGTTTTTTTTTTAGTGTTCTAGTACAAGAGTAAACCTAAGAACCAATAGAATATCATCACAAAAGATCCTCACTAGTATTATCATACTGAAAGAAATGGTTTTAAAAATATTATATCATTTATTTCAAAATGTGCTAAAAAAAATCCAACTTTATTTTTCCCACATTTTAAAATATTTTATTTGAATAGGGCAACAAAAGATTGCTCTTTACAAAGTTTCAATGAATAAATCTCTGTTAGACTCTTTTCCATCAACCTATCACTGTGTGCATAGTTAGTGACCATGCTGACGTCACGTCATCAAGGTTGACTACTCCTTTGCTCGTAGCTTATGGCTTTTCTCTATTCCCAAGTTTGTCTCAGCAGCTTTGAGAGGAAGAGAAAACTCTTTGCTGCTATTTAGGAGAAAACTTAGTGGCAAGATAAAATGTTTTGTGAATATGGATACACCAGTTCAACCAACCATATATGGATGTTACAGATGAAGAATGCACTTTATGATATTACAAAAACAATTACTCCAACTGGTGTGAGCTAATCTAGTCTTTTCATAACACCACAAAAAAGTTTTTAAAGCCTACTGACTTGGATGCATTCAAAGAGTAGTATGCCAAATGTCACTGTATTTATCAAACAACAGGTGAACTACCTGACCTACTTATAGTGAGATTCCAAAGAATGCATCAGATGGAAAATTTACCATCCCATGAGGCCATGGAAATGTTTTAAAAAGGGCAGAAAAGCAACACAACTGGTAGATGTCTTTTGTGTCACTTTACATCACTTGACAGGTATAATGTGAATGTAGTAGGTCCAGATTACATTCATTCTATACAGAACACACCTGAAGCTAGTTCTCAAAAGCACCACCTACTTAAAGTATGTGATTTTGGAGGCAGCCAGCCATAATTGTTTGTTAGGTCCTCTCTGATATTTCTGTTTTTTATGGTTATCTTGTGACCACAAATGGATTTGTACGTTCTATTTAGACTCATATTTTTCATTAATGACTGGGACAAAATAGGATTTATTGCAAGATGGGATCACAGGCACCACAGTTCAGAGCAAATACAATTTGGGAATTAGTTGTAAACCATGATCATGAGTAAAAGTTTATAATTTGCTTGTGATTTTAAGGCATGTCTAAAGTTTGTAGGCATGTTAAGGCATCAGGTTGAATGAATTATTAAAGGTTAACAGTATTTTATTTATAGATTGAATACTATACAGGGTTATTTTAGATTTGACTATTGTATGTCAGTTAATTCCCTCCTATGTGAACTTCTAAAGTATTTTAGTGACTTTGCAGATCTGGAAAAAAGAAATAAGAACCCCGTCTTTGACCCTTATGAGGTATTGCAAGCCTAACTGCTACTTTTAACAAAGTCATTTTGGGTTTTTAATAATTATTTTTAAATTACTGTCTAACAGCCACATGCTAAACTCAAACTAATTTTTTTAAAGGAATGATATAAAAGTTGCAACAGATACATTACAAAAGCAAATTTAAGACATAGTTCACCCAAAAATCCACCCTTCCTTTGTTCTAAAACAGTTTGACCTTTTTTTTTCTTCGATCAAACAAGAATTTTTTTCAGAAAAAAAAATGTTCTCCCTGCTATGGAAGTCAATGGTCACTGTATTTCAGCTTATATATATATATATATATATGTATATAAAGGCCTAAGCCGACAAGAAAATTAATGAATGAATATATATATATATATATATATATATATATATATATA
>CAIGQZ010000690.1:16563657-16575676 GCA_903798205.1 Danio tinwini
TATCTATCTATCTATCTATCTATCTATCTATCTATCTATCTATCTATTTTATTATTATTTGTTTACTAAAAACATAATCTGCGTTGACCCTAGAACATAATTTCTGTAGTGTGAGGGGACGCTGACAAGGAAAGGCAAGGCAAGGCAAACATGTCGTAATGTTCATAAACAGTATAACAAGACTCAGCAACTAGTGTGTATGTGTCTGTGCTGCTTTTAAAGTCCATGTAATCAGTTCAAAGTGTTAGCAATCATCGGACAACCGGAACAGGTGTGAGTGTGTGGTGCATGACTGGATCTGTAGTCCATGTAACGGCCGATTCTGTGTTTTTACCAGCTATCTGCAAGGATTAGATTGCTGGTGATTGTGACAACTCCCTCTACCTACTCTTTACCTCTAAACCTAACCCTAACTGTAAACCTAAACTTAATATAAACTGTAAAATAATCTCTTAAATGGCATCCACACAATGGAGTATGAGTTGTACCTATAAGGCCCAAGAGCTGTCCATATTTGCATATTTGAGATAGAACTGGGAAAGGGCCAGCTCAGTAAATTAAATAAATCCCATAGACAGCCATTATAAATGTCACCAACGGCACTGCATTAAGGGCTGTCTCAATCACAAAATTCTTCCAGTAAGTGCACTTAAACATTCACTCCTTGAGAAGTCCCACAATGCACTGTGAAAATCAGGGAGCATCTATTTTCAAAAGTTCCCTGATTTTCACATTGCATATGGGGTGGGCTCCCTTGACTCAGACAACCAGTCAGGCTCTTTGGATCATCACAATGCTCTTAAGCCACACACTGGCGCACATTTTAAGCACCCTACAGGGTATATCTCAACTTGTTTCCTAGCTCATGAGATTGTGGACCAGTGGACCAATTTGGGCATTAATAAGTTTAAGTACAGTCACTACACACTGAGTGACATGAGACCAGAACAAAAGCAGAACTAATATTTTTCATATATTAAGTTTTATGATGTATTTTAAATAGCTAAATGATTTTATTAGTATCATTTTATAACTAAATAATTTGACTGCTTCATACCAGCAACATACATTAATCAATTATAAATGCTTGCTGGATTGTTCCTAACCTGTGTGGCTATGTTTGATTATGGTAAATATATATATATATATATATATATATATATATATATATACACTTACCACTTTATTAGGTGCACCTGTCCAACTGCTCATTCATTCATTTTCTTTTCGACTTAGTCCCTTTATTACAGTTTTTCTCAGTGGCTTTGGTGCATTCCTCACAACATAATTTACATTTGCACAACAGGTAATGCATTTCTCAAAACAATTAGTACAAACTGCAAAACCTAGTGGATAACCTGCAAAAGCATGTCACTAGCTCAAAATGGATAGCTCATTCCTCAAAAGCAAGTAATGATGTCAATGAAAGTGTCAGTGTCATCAAGATGAAAAGTCCTGACATTAATGTTTATGAACAAGACAGTCAACTGGCTTTGTCATGTTTTCATTATGATAGTGTACATTTTTTTCAATGCAAAAAAGTCTGATTTTGGTAACACTTCCTGAAAACGCTCAAGACAGCACTATATAATATTTGCACAGCCATTTGAAAACTACAGTAAAGTTAGACATCACTGCATTTAGTGAGGTATCTGAGTACAAGACACTGAATATGTATGTTTCACATTTTTACTTCATATGCTCTTTAAAATTCAAATTTATTCACAGCAAAAAAAATATATATACCCATATTTACAACAAACATACATCCCTTTGGGTAGAGCTGTGCACAACTGTAAACAATATTGCAGTACATATTGGAACTGAACATACACAGGTCTGTAATCATTCATGAAATTGTTCAGTTTAGAAGACATTTTCAGGAAAAAAAAAGATTTTAAAATATTTATAAAATGACTGACAGATTTTGACAACTAGTTCAACATTTTTGTATGTAATGACTCAAGTAATGAAATGAGGACTATTAGTTGTATATGGAATGACTATTCAGCATCCACAAGTTTAGTTAATTTTGACTGACATGACATAAGGAAATGATAATGTTATAAAACAGCAGAGAGTTGTATGAAAGCAATTGACACATGTCCAAAAGCATTGCATTTAGTGCATTTCTCACAACACTATTTACATTTGCACAACAGTTAATGCATTTCTCAAAACATTTAGACATTTGTGCACATCATAGTAGCAGTTTCTCATTCCTTCCAGCAAATTGTGAATGCTTTTGTACATGTGTCAATTGCTTTCATACAACTCTCTACTGTTTTATAACTGTAGACGTTGCCTGGTCTGATGAGTCTTCTGCTGCAACATTTGGATGGTAGGGTCAAAATTTGGCATCAACAACATGAAAATATTAATCCATCCTGCCTTTATCAAGGGTTCAGGCTTGTGGTGGTGGTGTAATACTGTGGGGGATATTTTCCTGGCCTAATTTGGGCCCATTAGTTTCAATTGAGCATCATGTCAACACCACAGTCTACCTGAGTATTGTTGCTGACCACAGTGCAGCCACCTTCTGACTTCTGGCTACTTCCAGCAGGATAGCACACCATGTCATAAAGCGCAAATCATCTCAGACTGGTTTCTTGAACATGACAATGAGTTCACTACACTTAAATGGCCTCCACAGTCAGCAGATCTCAATCCAATAGAGCACCTACGTGATGTGATGGAATGGGAGATTCACATCAAAGATGTGCAGCCAACAAATCTCCAGGAACTGCATGATGTCAGCATGTACCAAAATCTTTGAGGAATATTTCCAGTACCTCGCTGAATCTATGCCATGAAGGGTTAAGGCAGTTGTAAAGGCAAAAGGGGGTCCAATCTGGTACTAGTAAGGTATACCTAAGAAAGTGGCCAGTGAGTGTAAGTTTCTTTTTAAAAAAATGGGCTCATAGTTCATGTGATTAAGGGCGTGAACCTTTCAGTGCACTAAAAGAATGTTGGTCTTGTATTTGAATCTGCCGCTATCCTGACACTATGCTGGCATAGCTCTGCCCTCTTCTAAAAAAAGAGGGGTGGGAGCTCATTTGACTTTAAAGTGACACTCACCAAAATGGCACAATTTAGGACCAAAGCCTAGGGGCAGTTACAAAGAGTTATAAAACATTATTTGAGGGATATTTTGAGCTGAAACTTCACATACACACTGTAGAGACAACAGGGGTTTATTTTACATCTTGGAAAAAGGGGCATTATAGGTCTCCTTTAAAGTCATGAAACGGAAGTTAAGAATATAAATGTTTTTTATGCAAATATAATCATATATTTTTTATGTATAAAAATTTTAATAATTGGGGCGACACGGTGACTCAGGGGTAAGCACTGTCACCTCACAGCAGAAAGGTCACTGGTTCGAGTCCCAGCTGGGTCAGTTGGCATTTTTGTGTAAAGTTTCCATGTTCTCCTCGTGTTGGCGTGGGTTTCCTCCGGGTGCTCCGGTTTCCCCCACAAGTGCAAAGACATGCGCTATAGGTGAATTGAATAAACTAATTGGTAGTGGTGTAAGTGTGTGAATGATTGTGTATGGATGTTTCCCAGTACAGGGTTGCAGCTGTAAGGGCATCCGCTGTGTAAAACATATGCTGGATAAGTTCGTGGTTCATTCCACTGTGGTGAATAAAGGGCCTAAGCTGAATGAAAATGTATAAATGAACTTCATTCATACATAATGTAATCAAACATTTTTATAAACATAATTAAATTACATTTGTTTAGATAAACATAAATAAAAATAAATAAGCACAATTAAAACAAACACATAAAAATGGGGTTTAAATAGTCTCATAATTTGATTACAAAACAAACAATAAAATAAAGTAAATAATACAATTTGAATTAATTGTTTTAAACAGTGTGTTTCTCTTTTGACCGCACGGAGGAGCAGCTGCACCTCTGCACGAGTCCAGCGTTTAACCAAAACACACACACACACACACTCTCTCTCTCTCTCTCACACACACACACACGCACACACGCTCACTCACACACCCTCCTTATAAACGGCATCTGTCTGTACACAGCATCTCGCATTCTCGCCCTCCCTCTCATGATCTCATGTGCGCGCGCTGTCATTAACGCACGCACGCACGCACGCACCGCAGCAGCGCACGCCAGACGCGCTCGAGCACACGGTTCGGTTCGGACATGATACCGGCGCGGACCCGGAGATGAGGCTCAGAAATGGCACCTTCCTAACAGTCTTACTCTTCGGGTTATGTGGGCTTATATCGTTATCCTGGTACACCGCATTCAGCAATTCCAAAGGTAAGACCCACGGCTGGAGGAAGACCCACGCGTGTTTACGCTAACGGAACGCATCATGTGTGGAAATGAAATGCTCCTCTTGCGTTCTGTCATGCATTCAAATGCGCCACTGAAGCGCTTGAGCTGCGGAACACTGAACAGCTGTTCAACGCAACGCTGCTTCTGCTGTTTGGCGCGTTTGTGTTTGTGCACCGTATGTCTTCAACTGCTCCTCAAACTATCAAAGAGGCCTGCTGAGGTTTCCCGAAACACCACATAACGTTTTAATCGATGTTAACGGTTCAGTTTTGAGGCGAATCTACTGTTGGCCAAAGAACCAATTTTTTCTGAGATGTTTGTTTGTTTTTGTTGGGCTTTGATTAATATCTGCACTTTTTCAAACAAGGAATCAACGTTTTCTGTCTAGCGAATGTTTTGCTTGGTTCTTGAAAGGTTATATTGAGTTTCGTGGATGTTTATAGAAATCTTAAGTTGTTCAAGATGCATTTCATGAAGAACCTTTCTATGAAACCTTTTCATTTCACAAAGGCTCTTTGTAGTGGATTTTAAGGGTTCTATAGATTTCTAAATTGTTCTTCAGACCATGGAATATTGGTTAAGAACTAGTTCTTTATGAAATTGCTGTAAAAATTTCACTTTTAGAACCTTAAAGGGATAGTTCACCCAAAAATCTCTCATTTACTCTCCATTGAATTATTCCAAACCATTTAGAATTTTTATTTATTATGTTAACACAAAATAAGATACTTTACAAATGCTGGAAACCTATGACCATTGACTTAATAGTGTTTGTTTTTTCTACTATGAAAGTCAGTGATCTCCAACATTCTTCAAAATATCATCTTTCGTGTGCAACAGAAGAAACTCAAGCAGATTTGAATCAAGTGAAGGGAAAGTAACTAATGACAGAATATAAGTTTTTGGGTGGTTAGGGTAGACTATCCCTTTAATTTATGGTGGTTGCATTTGAATCGTCATTTCATTTTGCTTTCTTGGTTGTGATGGAACCTTCTTGTTTACACCTTGGTGGCTGATATCTCATAATGCTCTATTAAATGTGGCTCATAAATTAAAGCGTGACGTTTGTGACCTACAGTATGAGAAGTGGCTATTTGTTAAATCATGGCCAAGTCTTCCGAAGTTGCTCTGTTGACCTTTTCCCCAGTTGGTTCTAGTATTAAAATCTATTTATATCAAGCTCTACAGCCACATGCTTCGAATTGAATCTATTTTCATTAATTAAGCGTCATGGTTAGACTTGTGTGCACATAATGGCTGAACTTTCTTTTAGTGTATGGGTGCAAACCCTTTTTGGATACAGGTGTGAAATAAGCACTGCATTTCTGACAGGTGAAAATGAGTTTCTCTCACTCTTTTCATCTCTTTCTCTTATGTCTGAGTATTTGTGCCGGACACAAATCCTGTCCGGCTAATTGCTTTTGCTTTATCAAGTGCAAAACCTCTATAGCTGTTTATAGGGCACGTCTTTCATTTGTGTTCCTCTCACTGGAACATGCCCTCCTCCTTAATCCACTGATGAATGTATACTGTAACTGAACCCAGTGCTTGAACTTGTCTATAATGTCCCGTGCTCCTGTAATTATGAACATCTGCTTTTGCTCATCTCATCAGTTCACCTCAAACCTCTTATCCTTTAACTAAACATTATTTGAGTGTAAAGAGTGTTTAAGGTCTGTTTTGAAGAGTTTTGCTGCTGTGGAAAGCAAATGTACACTGGAAGAATATGTTGAAACCTTTTCTAGCGATTTCTGAGTGTAAATGATCAAAATCAATTACAAAGAAATGGAAAGAAGCACATCAGATTGTAAATGTCAAATACTTGAGTAGCAATGTGAAAAAGTTGAATTGCTCATCTTTATTTACAACCTGACAAGTATGTTTTTTTGTGTATCCAAAAAGTGATGCACAGTTATAGTATCTTATATACTGATTTTACTGCACACTGGGGATTGTGGAACTTGTTTTGCAAGTTTCTGAATTTGCATAACCCTTTTATCCGGTTGTAAATGATTCGCACTATTTATTCATTTTGTTTATTTTTTTGTAAGAAGATCTTTGTGTGTGTGTGTGTGTGTGTGTGTGTGTGTGTGTGTGTGTGTGTGTAAGTATTATATAGTACATATCATGTTGGCCTTTTTACCCAGCCTGAACTATTTAACCCGTCTTTTTTTTTTTTTTTGTATTTTTTTATTTCTGAGTGGGCTCATCAAAAATGCAAATAGGCATGTGCCGGTATAAGATTCTGACGGTATGATAACCTTGGATAAAAATGTCACTGTTTCACAGGTTGACTGTATTGTGATCACTGCTCTAAATTGTTTATTTTTAATGTCTGGGTAAAAAACAAAAACCTTTTTACTCGTTGAAAATATTTTGGAGCAGTAAACATGTCAGGCTAAATAATTCAAATGAATCATTGACTTATGCTGTCTTCATTAGTTTCTAAAACACAGATTTCCTTGCATCTTTTAAAAAAAACTATTTTTTTTTTACATATACTGTAGGAACTGTATAACAGAAAATTTTGGCGGTTTAAAAACTGGACTTTTCCAAACCCCAGTAAACTTTTAAAAACGGTTATCGTCCCATGCCTAGTCAAATGGTGACCTCTACACTGTAAAAAATTTTTTACATATAACATAAAAACATGTTTTTAGCTAATTGTAACTAATTAAACTAAGTTAATCATGTTCCAACTTAATTTTAGGAGTTACGCAAGTTGTTTTAACCCTTTAACTGCCCCACCAAGAAAACAAATTTTGGATTGCATTTCTTAACTCCTAATGTCGCTAGTTAACACGCTCAATGCATTTTTTTCAATGCATCCTATCATTTTTTAAATATCAACCTCTACCAAATGGTTGATATGTCGGTTTATGGTAAAAGTACCGGAATTAATACATATACTATGAAAAACCTGAAAATATGAAGTGTAAGATCAATTTATTTAAAAACATAATCAAAATAAAAGATTTTTGAACACTAAATCATCTATTTTTTGAAGTATGCCATAAAATATTTCAGATTCTCATTTAACATGTTTTTTTGTATTTCTTTTTACAATAAAACCAAAATCAAGTATAGTAGTGCTACAGGATTATGTTTGTTTGACTTTTTTTTTTTTTGGTAAGATTTTGATTTAGCCTAAAAATTTAAGGCAACCAGTATTACCAGTTACAGTAAGCACACCACAGTATATGTGAACTTCTCTGACATCATGGGTAATCTCACAACAACTGTCAAGCAATTCGCATTGTTACTGCAAAAAGTACTTAAAATTTACTCTACCCTTTACACTTAAAAATTAAAATACAATTATATTTATATTTAATGCTTAATAATTTTTCTTTTTTTGTGTGCAAGGCAAGTTTATTTATATAGCACATTTCATACACAGTGGCAATTCAAAGGTCTTTACATAAACAAGAATAAAAAGACAAGTGTAAGAAAATAAAAAAAGCAAATAATAAGAATGATTAAAACAGATAAAAATGTGTTAAAACGGGTTATAAAAGAATGAAAAGAAAAGCAGGACACAATAGTGTGATCTGTCGGATGTAGCACAGTGCTCATTCAGTAAAAGCACAGCTAAACAGATGTGTTTTCAGTCTTGATTTGAATGTGCCTAATGTTGGAGCACATCTGATCATTTCTGGAAGCTGATTCCAGCAGCGAGGGGCGTAGTAGCTGAAAGCCGATTCACTCTGCTTTGACTGAACTCTTGGAATTTCTAGTTTATATGATCCTAAATATCTGAGTGATCTATTAGGTTTGTATTCAGTGAGCATATCTGTAATGTATTAAGGTCCAGATTCTGGACCTCAATACATTACATTACCATCTGCAATGGTGAATTATAACTCTATTATTGTAATAATTATAACTATATATTTTTTTATTTGAGTCACCATACAGCACAGGTGTCGAATCCAGCAGGCAATTGTTTTAAAGCAAGGTTGGAACTAAACTGTGCAGAACTGCGGCCCTCCAGGAACTGGATTTGACACTTGTGCCATACACTGTAAAAATGCTGGGTTCCTCACAATTGATTTGTGTTGGGCTAACAAGAAGAAATTAAGTTAACCTATTAGTTTTTACAAATTTAATTGGATTGAACTTAAATAATTAAGTTGTCCCCCCAAAAAAAACAATAATTGTTTCAGCTCATTTTAAATAAGTAGTTTAAGCAAACAGCAAACCTGTTTTTTTTAGTGTAACTGCTCTCAAAAGCCTGTATATTAATCGAGAGATGTTATTGCTGCTGCTTAAAGAGTTTACTCTCCCTCATGTGGTTTTAAACCTTCATGATTTTTTTTTCTTGTGTTGAACACAAAAGAAGATATTTTGAAGAATGCTTTATACTGAGATGCATCGACTTCCATAATAAGAAATAGGCCTGCACAATATATCGGTTCAGCATTAATATCGCAATGTGCGTGTATATAGTCACATCCCAGAAACATATTAATATTAATACTTGTTTATAAATGTTTATTACAAACATTTCTATGAACATGATTTGATTATAACTGCAGATCAATGACAGTGTTACAACCTACTGTAACGTCTGCAATTATATAAAATAAATAAACAAATGCAACATATATGAACACATACAGACCCTTACAGTCTTTGATATGTTACCAATTACAGATAAACGACACACAGCATACATTAAGTCCTTATTTGAGTTCGGGAATCCTTGTAATCCTGTCGGGCTTCTCCTTTTTTTCTGCGCTTCACTCTCGCGTTTGTCCTTTTCTTTCTGAATGGATCAGATTTCGAAGACGCTTCATTAATCACACACGCACGTTATTATTATCAGCTCAAGAAGTTTGTTATATCAAATCTAGACGCGAACGCGGGCTCCTTGGAGAAAGCGAAAAACAGCTCGCACTTTTAGACGGCCTCATAAAACAACAACAGGACACGGCAGATTCTTGGCTTTGTGGTTGTTCATAAAGACAACGACAAGGTTTGTTTTGAGCCCGGGTCATCCATGTATCGTTATCATATGCATATAGTTGTCTCGGCTGTGCATTTAAAAAAACATGGCGGCTCCATTGTTTTGATTCTGGCTAGCTCCACGAGATCGTGACGTATCTCTGTAAACCAATCAGCATTCAGCTGCGCGTGTAGCTCCACCTTTGGGTACCCTTTCTCGTCTTTGGTACCCTTTCGAAAGGGTGCCGAAAAAGTAGTACGGTACGGATCGGTTCGGTACGCTTTTGACAGTGGAAACGGCCATAAAAGCGTACCGACCCGTACTGTACCACTCAGTGGAAACGGGCCTTAAGAAACTTTGCAATTACATGTCGACTTACACTATCCCCAACCCTAACCCCAACCTAACAGTTTACTTATAATCTGATGATAATTAGTTGCAATGTAACTTAAATTCAACAAACGGACCGTCAAAATAAAGTATGACCTGATTTTCTTTCCAAGTAGAGCTGTTCAAGTCATCTGGTGAAATTGTATTCATATCGCAATATAAAAGTAAATATTGCAATGTCCGATTTTTCCAATATCGTTCAGCCTTAATAAGAAACATACTATAGAAATCAATGGGCGCCAGCTACCTACATTTTTCAAAATATCTCCTTTTGCGTTTAACAGACGACAGAAACTCAAGCAGGTTTTGAACGTGTAAAGGGTGAGTAAATAATGACAGAATAAATTTTTTTGGGTGAACTATCTCTTTAACACCTGTGCAAATATATAGTAGGTGCAGATTTTATATTTATTTTGTCACAGCGTATTGAGGTTATCAAACTGTGGTTGTCTAGGGATGATTTGTTGGAGCCGTGAGAATTGTAACAAACATCTTGTACCTGTTCAGACATGCCTTTGCAACAGAGACAGAGGAAGCTGAAGGAAGACGTAATTGCATGCCTTTGAAGGAGACATTTTGTGAGCTCACACTGGTTTTTTACAAGTAATACTATTAGCCTTGGGGCCAATTATCACTTTGTCACTTTGTGTTTTTACAAATCTAACTTGTAAAAGCTGTTCTATTTACACTTGGCCTCATAGCAAGTATGTCTTTTAGAAATCTAATCCTATAATCTTAATCTTAAATGTGCATATGGGTCAAAGATGAGGCAGACATCTAAATATGTCGTCAAGTTATATTTCCTTATGCTTTCTACATCTATAAAAATGTCCTCATAAATGTTTTAAGAAATAAAATATGTCAGAATATAGGTGTAATAATGTTCATCATTAATCATAATATATTAAAGGGCACCTATTTTAATTATTTTACATGACGCAAGACTTTTGTGTCTCCAGAATGTTTCTGTAAAGTTTTAGCTCAAAATACCTATTAGATTATTTATGATAGCCTCCAGAATCTGCCCATTTTGGTGTCTGAGTACATTATAGCTGTTTTTTGTGTCTTTAAATGCAAATGAACTACTTCTCCCTGCCCACCGTTCGGCTTTTCATCATGTGTTACGTCAGAAAAACAGCACAGTGACAGTAACAGACTCGAATGAAGCTGAAATACAGCTCATTTAGTCAAAAATACCAAATAAGTTGTATTTGTATACATGTATTTGTGGTGGAGTTTATGGAGTCTTTGTTACAAACATGCTTTGTTTTAAAAATGTTTTAAACTTATGAAAATGTTGTAACACAAATTTTAATCCAAGTTTGTGTACGTGTATACATGTTATTATAGAAAAATGGCGTCATCATTGGGATTTTGGTCCAATTTTAACATCAGGAAAAAAAAAAAGACACTTAGTGTTTATATCACTCCAATATGACAGTGGACACATTATAGCTACACACAGTTTTGTTCAAACAGGTTACAAAAAAAGATTTTTATCATAGGTGCCCTTTAATGTAAAAAAGTAAAACAACACTTACTCTTATTTGTGCTTGATATATCATTTTATTATACATCATATTATTTGATCTATTCAATATCACACCAACTTTTATTTTAATTTGAATTAAAGCCATGTTGTTAGAATGGGTAAAACAAGATTTTAACAATAGTGGCAAAGTATCCATACTACTTTTTGTTTTTGCTTCAATATATGAAGGAAACAAAGTATGCATTATGCTTTAATTAAATTCAGAATAAAAGTTTACATAATTTAGTCTCACTTTTTTTTTAATGTTGACTTTGTGTTGTTGTGCTCCAGGATGTGACTTAACTTTTTGTTTAATTTCAGGCAGTTTGCATGCGTGCTGAAAATAGAGAAGTTAATCTTTATGGCAGATCATACAGCATCTGTGATGATGTGTGTTTAGTAGTCCTGTGGTATCTGCTAACTGAAAGCCAGCATAACCTGCTTGAACAACTTTGGCAACAATGAAATTTACCTATGTAGATGCACTTACAGTACGTTTGTCCAGTGGCTTCTGAAATGCATCTCCAATCACCTATTGAAGTGGGGGCAGGGAGAGGTGGGGGGATTCTAGAAAGCAGGTTATGTGACACCCCGATAAAATTACACACTTAAAATTGTCAAAATGACTAAATGGGTAACCTCTTAGCATTTAGTTCCAAAATCTGAGGTAACCTTCAGGGCCATAGCAACTTTTGCTTTGTTTCAGTGTAAGTTGAGAGTGATTTGTGTGTTTCTTACACTGTATACTATGTTTTGGAAGTGCTCAATTTACACTATTGTAAATTATATTTATTTATTCTTATCTTGTGTGGTCGATTTGTTATTTTTGAAAAACCTTT